>OY740769.1:30595542-30751459 GCA_963513935.1 Aphrophora alni | reverse complement strand
GATAGAAGAATATTGTCTGATTTGTTCTTATTAAAATGGATGATAGTATTATATTATCTCTTTTACTGTGATGTTGTTAATTATCCTTCTTGCTTCAAACTTAAAAGTTTTTCTTCAAATATGGTTGAAAACAGAAATTTTAAAATGAAACAGATATAAATAATTTAAGAAAAAAGGCTTATTAAGACCAACGATTATGATTTTTTTTAAATTAAAAAAATTCTACGGGAACGGGATGGGATTCATATTGGTAACAATCAATAGTTGTTAAATATAAAATATGGTAATTACGCTTAACTATGTTAAATATTTTACAATCATATTTATCTCTATATAAAAATTATAGTTTAGTTCTTGTAGCTCATTCATAACCGAAAACGGCGACCTTTTTGTTGAAACGCGTCTGAATAAATAAACGTACTATTTGTTTGAATTCGGGTTCAAGTTTTATTCTATCAGCTATAATACCATCTCACTAGTCAAGTTCAATATTTATTTATTTTGAAACGTTATGTTTTATATATTTTCTAATGTTTGTGTATTTCAGGTTATTCTTTTAATGTTTTGATTAAATCAATGACCTCAAGCGACCCCACACTTAATGTGTTTATCTGAAGATGGGACTGTGGTCTCGAAACTTGTCTTAAAACAGTAACCAAATATATTAGGTCACGACGGAATATTAAGATAAATTAATACTTTAAAACATATTTTACCTTAGAACTTTTCACACAACTGTTCAAAAAGTTCAAAACTTTATTATCTATATTCAATGAACAAATATGTTGAATATAGATAATAAAGGTAATAACAAAAGTAATGATTAAAATAAATTGTTACACGTAAATATAGTGCTGATAATATTTGAATTGTATGACATAAAAATGTGAAAAAAACGATATTTTTTCGTTATAACGATACTTGCTTTATGTCTGGTTGTACCCCATCCACTGATATAAATTGCGTCCAACATATATTGCATTTGATTAAATTGACAACTGTAATATAGTATGTCGCGAAAAGTTCTATCTCTAATAATTTATGTTATCAATAAAAAAACAATTTGACAACTAATTTTATTTTTTTATTTATCTACACGTTTTATTTTCCTATGAATGTATTAATATTAAAAAATTATAAGACAAATAATAATGTAAACTAAGAAAACATCAACAGCAAATAGATCCAATAAACATGTATGGGTGGGAATATAATTAAAATTGGTTTTTTTTTATGAGATTTCCCAGTACACTGACAAAATGATAAACAGAACATATCACTCTTTTAGTTGTTGTTTTATTTCTGATTATATCTTTTTATATTTATTTAGTACATTTTAATAATTTTTCTGCGCGTTATATTTTAATAAAATACGAGACATTTAAAAATTCGTATATTTTGCTTTTTATAATACATGAACTAACTACTTATGTTGTACAGTTAAAAAAGCTATTTATGTGAGTATAATAGCATAAATGTTTATACAAATTCACACAAAGGTGTACCGTCTATAGTTTATAATACATAATGCATTAACTTCATAATTAAAAGTCATACATACGATCACACTAAAATCATAGATATCAGGTTTAAGTGAAAATATAGGTATCCTTAAAAATGTAAATTGTCGGATATGTTTAGGATATCTTTACTGTATTTATAGTCCTTATGGACGCTTACTTATCAATTAGACTGTGAAATAATTTGGAATCTACAATGTTAAGTGGAGTAAGGTCTTACCTTTTACCTTAGAGAGTATCATTAAGCCTCTATGTTCAGAAGTCAAACGATTACTTTTAAACAAATTACCTAAAGGGACTTGAGCTTGTTTCAAGTTTGTATCGACCTCCTGTGATAAGTGTACGTACTTTTCTTATGTTGTTGAATGAACAATGAAAAACCCCAAACCACAAATAACACAACTACACAAAACTGTATAAAGCGTTTATTACCTTATGTACATTTCGATAACTCTGCTATCATCGTCAGAGGTACACTACTTATCTGAGTATAGTATACATCTGGGTATAGTAGTATACCTCTGAAGATGATAGCAGAGCTATCGAAATGTACATAAGGTAATAAACGCTTTATACAGTTTTGTGTAGTTGTGTTATTTTGTGGTTTGGGATTTTTTTCTTGTTCATATACAATCACCACAGTGCTCTAGTGATTTATTTATGTTGTTGTGATACAATATAGGAAAAATCAACATTATCAAACGTAATTACTTTAAGTCGAGCATTCTTTCTAGATTTAATATTTTCCTCCGTAGAAATGAAGATGATATATTACATAAAAAAGAAAAGAAATTACAAATTATTTATTATAACAAACTAATACATAAACCAGTTAGCAAATTTAACAAAATTTTCTAACCTCCTGATAAACTAAGATAATAACATATTTTTATTTTAATAAATGTCTAGAAATATAAATATTAATTTAAAAATTTTATATAAAATTCTAAGTGATTTTTCAATGATATATAATTTGTGATATGAAATAGAATTTAAATCCATCCTAATCCTAATACTATGTAAATATCAAATTAAAAACTGTCACAGATAACATTTTCATAGAAACAAAACAAAAGCGGGATGTGAATGTAATCAAAACATCACTCCGAAAATGTTGGTTTGATTAATTATCACTTAATTAATGGAAAAGCACTTTTGGAGTGATTTTGTTGAATACAAATCTGTCTTATTAGTTACGTATAGCTCAGTGCACCTACAAGAGACAGACAAGCATCAACATATATACAGTTGACAGACAACAAGGTACAAATACATTTTGTACTGTGAAGAAACATCGACACTTATTTTCATTTTAATAGAGCCAATTTTTTATGAGAATGAGAATTATTTGTGTATGCTTATAATAAAGTGAACAAAAACAGATAAAATTATTAGAAATCTTTGCAATTATGCTGCACAAATGAAAGTTACATTTGAAATGTAACCAATGTTATAAATTGTTACGTAGGTACATTCATATAAATAACCTAATAACATGTAGTAAACATAACATTTACACATACACACACACACACTATAGTTACAATAAAAGCTGTAAGTACGTTTTTTAAATGAGGAGAATTAAAGACATATTGACTTTACATTGTTAACATAAACATGTCATCAACGAAACCTAAGCAATATATCATTAACACAATTAACTAATTTACACGTCTAACCAATTATAAATATGTCCAATTTAATTGTGTTTCTTTAACTGCTCAAACTTTGGTCTAGTGTTATTTTTAGAACAATGTAAATCCTTTTACAATCCATATAATCGGATATTGAAATGAAGATGTGAATCAAAATTTCAATTTGTATTAAGCTATTTCACTAAATTGTACATTAACTGTTTTAATTTTTTTTAATCCGTTCAGTTAGTTTTACAAGTATTTGATAATATTACTCTTTAAGTTAACCATACTGAAAAAAGTAAAAAGTAAATTTCGATAAATATATTTCCAAATTTTACAAATATACCAATTTAAATACAAACTATCATACTGAAACACTATGAAGGCAAACATAAGCTATCCTTTCACAATTTTGATATTATGAAAATACTTTTAATACTACTATTTAATTAAACGACGTTGCTCCAACAGTTTCAATAGTTTTGTATTGTATTTAGTAGCTACATCTGTTTCACCTTCACACAGGCATCGACATGTTTACACAGGCATCGTCTTGTCCCGATGAAACTAAAATGGTACGATATTTAATTAACAAAGTAGTACGAAAATGTTAAGAAATGTTATAATTAATATTTAGTTATATGTTATACTTATATCTAAACGCAGAGTTATTAAGTATTTATTCTACAATACTAAAACCCTAGTATGTATATGTTCAATAAATTTCCCGTTGCAAAATACATAATTTCCAGTGACATATATAAATAATTAAACATTTGTTAAATATATATATATATATATATATATATATATATATATATATATATATATATATATATAATAATTCAAGAACTTTTACAACTGCAATTTAATAATGATTATATGATTTCAATTTAATGAAGTAAATTAAACATATATACATAATAAATCACGAATATGCATTTTTTCAACATTTTTAGTTGATCAAATATGCAATTGGATATTTTAAATGTCCATAAAAAAAATAAATAATAAATAAAAATGAATTTGCAATTTAGGCGATAGTACAGAGTAGCCTACACTCGTATTGTTATTCTAAACATTCAAATGATGGAACAGGACATAAACGTGTTATTAGTGGTGTTGTGGCATTTTCCTGTAATTTATACATAAAATAACATTATTTTAACTGAACACAACATACAGTATGGTGTAGTTCTCTCCAGAATCAATATGTACTCCGTAATTATCCTTCCAATATAATAACTGTATTCAGCTATAATAAAGAAGTATTTGTATAATCTACATACCGTTATTATATTATTGATGCCGATATTGTTGTGATATCATTTTTATGGATCATATTTTATAAAAGAGTATTATATAAAATGTGTAATCAATCTAACTAAAAATATAGAAATATATACAGATAATGTTGCTGTTCGATTACTTAAAAAAATCAGTTTATTTTCGATACAAAATAAAACTTAAACTGTTGGATATTATTTTAATATAAACTATGAAAATGTTTCAATTAATATATTCATCACTTGTCATCACATTCATTGCCCTATTCCGTAACATACTTTACAGTTTAATTTATATGTAAATTATGCAGGTAGCCTTTTTTTATATAAATGGTTAAATATATAAAAGAATACAAATTAAATGCAGCTCCAATAATCAATAGGACTCTTACGGTTACAACCATTTCATTTAATTAGAGGCTAAGTATTGCAAAATGAACTACATATGAAATATGTTAACTTGATGATAAAAGTCTCTTTAATCAATTATCAATATAGGGTTGAAACTTTGCAATATGATATTTAAGTAGATCTCCGTTATCGTTTCTATTTTGATAAAAATGTTAATTAAAAATGTTAATATTACGTAGAAACGAAATCTTTCCATTTTTCATTAGTCGGCATAGATAAATATTTCATAAAATATTTGCATTTCAGTACTATTATTGATTAAGATAAAACTTATATAATTCACTTTTTTTTAAATGTTATCTTGTAACAATCGGCTAGGGAAATTTCTATCATATATGATACAAAATGAATTTTATTTATATATAATTATACTGTTCCTTTATTGTATAACTTAAACTATACTGTAAATGAATAATACACACACATTCTCATACTACCTTGATATCAAAGCATATCATGCAGACAAAATTAGGTGCTATACGACCCTTAATTTGTATTCGTACCATTTTTTAAAAATATCACCTCTAATGATTTTTGCTCTATTCATTTTGCTTCTCGAAAGCCTTACACTCTATCAAAATTAAATTAAAAACACTTATTCCGAAATATATATTTTTAATTTTATATGTGTAGTATATATAATATTATTACACAGAGAAAATATCTCCATATTCGTTGAATTTATGTTTTTTTTACCATATGACTGAAAATTTGCAACGTCTGTGTGGGAGACAGTTAAAATATAAAATAGATGCAGGAGCTATATTCATTGCATAAAAACACATAGTAGCTTTGTACAATAATATTACACACTTTAATTAGGTAACATCTTCTCTTGATTTTGTATTTTGTACTATTCATTAAACAAAATAATTGTAAAATAAAGGACTTTGTTATTAGAAACATGCATGTTGTAGAATAATACATCCGATTACCTGATTTGGAAAAATATGAAATAATTACATAGTCTTATTTACTGTGTGAACTATGTTTAAAAAAGTTTCTTCAAAAAAGTGAACTTAAATACTAGTGTACACAAAACCACTGCACACCTATACAACAAACGATCCACTGTATATAGGATTACAAAAAAACCTAATCACAGTTGTACAAGATTCACTCTGTATATGGTTTTCGTTAAGATGATCCGTATATAAAAAATGCCTAGTGCATTGAACTTCCTGAATATTAACGAGAATAGTTTCCATATATTGTTTAGAAGATGAGTATTTTGTTTAACAATATATTGTAGTATTTCGGTGCATTAAAAATCGGATATTGATAAAACCAGATTTTTAATAAATTGGTATGAGCAACAAGATTTAAAATAAATGAAAATTTGGGGAAACTGGAACGTCAGTTAAAAACAATAGCAAAAGATTTCAACTGTCGATATATGAAATGTAATTAGTAATTCATATTATAATATGAACAAGAAAACAAAAAATGCTTAAAACATCAGTAGTGTGTTTTACATTGTATATGTGTTTAACAAATGGTCCATTTTTTAATACAATCGATTTCCAGTGTTTAACCTCCGATGGTAAACTCTTATCTGAAACATTTGAGACAAGTGATGATAAATTAACTCTTCCTGTTCATTTGTCTTTATTCTCCCTCGTCAAGTGTAACAACGAATTTATTGTTTGGGTTCCCTTAAAGCTTGTTTTCGTTTGAGCAGTATCTTACAAGAAACAATACTAATAAGATTGCATTTATTTTTGTATGCGTATGCATAATAAATGTTTTCATATTCATATGATTAATTATATTTACTTAACTTGTACTCTCAATAAATATGAAGAATAAAACAATGTTTTTTTATTACTTATTGACGTTTGAGATTGTCAATATCGTATTTGTTTATTCAATATCCTAAATGCTTATTCTCTTTTCCCAATATTAAACATTGGATTAAAAAGGAAATCAGAAATTCATTTCGACATTAAACTATCTCATAAATTGAAATAAATATCTCAAATAACATTTGAAAGAATTAACAATGGAAAAGGTTAAATGATTTTAAGACTTTAAATTTATATAACCATATAATCTTGCAATGATAATACAGTAGTATAAAAATAATAATTTATGTACAGTGATAAATTTAAAATCTTAAATCAAAATTTTAACCGTCACGAAAATTAGGGAACTTCTCTAAACTCGACTTATATATATATATATATATATATATATATATATATATATATATATATATATATTTAGAAATATGACGCTATACAAAGTGACGCTGATGTTTTTAGAAAAGATTATTTTAAAGTAATAGTATTTTACCTTTAAAATAAATTTACTATTATTTCCATATTGCCTTCCGAACTACTGATAAAATTAATTAGGTAACATACCTTAAGTCAAAAGTAGCTCGTATTTCCTATTAGTAGCTACAGCTGTTTCGCCTCAACATAAGGCATCCTCAGGCTTACCACACGTAAACAAACTAAAAACACTTTCACAACACAAAACTTGTTTGTATATAAAAAAACACACACACACACACAAACACAATTTTTAACCGGGTTGGTTCTTGTTATATTGTAAAAATAAAAAGTTATTCAGTAGATAATAATATTGTGTAAGATATTTAACAAAATAAAAAGTTAAGTGGCCACAACAGTGTTTATCCTTAAATAGACAACAAATAAAAAAATAATAGAAGAATCAATAAAATGTATTACTTGGATTACGTGTAATGTAAATTATTACATTTTCTGATTTTGTTTATCTATAGAGATGGAAACTATATTCAAGTATAAGTTTTAAATTAATACTTCATGAAGAATAATATAATAATCATTTATAATTTATCAATTAAGCTGTAATAAATAAAATAATACTAAAGAAGATGTTAAAATGGAATATTAAATTTGTTTTTTTGTTACATGAAAATATATGTAAAATGTTAATGATTTGTGTAATCATGTTAAAACGTCTCGAACATGTGCAATGCAATCATACACAGCTTTATTCTTTCACTTTTAAATAGGCTGTTTATAAAAATATAATAATTTAATAAAATCAGGAATGGTAGATAAGATGCTGTATCACACTGACTGTAGTGAGAGACATTTCTATTCACACGTGTAAAAGTAAATTAAAACCCTTAACATTCTTGAAGAAAATTGTATTGTTGCCATTAATCAAGTACATACAGTTTTCCCTTTACATAACGACATGTGTTATTCTAACTACTTCCACAATATCACGTAATATGTTTCTTCCTACCAACTATGATATAAATTTAAAATTTTTAATATGTCTATAATATTTGTAATTAAATCGATTATTCATATTTTGTTTTGTTTTATAGTGACGAAAACCAATAGAATAATTATTGTTTGTTATTTTGCTACTCAAACGATATGTTCGTTTTCTTTTCTTAATTATAAATTTAAATTTCTTACATTCCACTGATTCTTTCTTTACTATTACGTTTATTGGCAAAACTTTATGCTCATTGTAAGATTTACCGTTTTCGTACGATCTTACGTCAGTACCAATGGTTTGGCAATACAATTTACTGAAGTGAAAGTAAATACGCCACACATACAAGATGCAACTCAAATATATACGACAAATACACTGGCAATTTGGATCCAATGTAATCTCACACTTTCTTTATTTTATGTAATATTTGTTTAGTATGGATATCTAGATATAGGAATCAGAAAGATTTCTTTTATGCGAGTAGTAAGATACCGGAGTTCAGGGAGACAAACAAACAAACCAAAGGTCACGGTCCAGAGGTCAAAGATAAGAATTAGCGACTTTGAGAACGTACTGGCATCACTTAGTAAACAAATATAAGATATTACTTTATGTACATAGTAAATATTGATAATTAGTGTGTAAATAAAGAGTTGTCTTCATCCAGAGCGATTTCTATCGATCAAAGTTTAACCGGAGTATAGGACATGATTAATTGTCGACGTCACACTCAAATATAGATATTTAGTTGTTTAAATAAAGAGTTGTGTTCTTCCAGAGCGATTTCTATCGATCAAAGTTCAACCGGAGTATAGGACATGATTAATTGTCGACGTCACACCCGCGAAATTTAAAATTATAAAATATATTGAAATACAATCAACGATTAAATATATTTAAAATATTATATTAACAAATAAAAAGTTAGTACAGCTGTGTATTATATATCATTTAGTCACCATGTCTCGTACCGTCTTAAACAATGCGGAGTTACTCCGTACATTATTGAAAATGAAGCCCCTTAGAAGAAAACATTTTTTGAAATCGGCCGATTATGATTTAATCCAATCGATATGCGAGTGTGCTTACAATACGTTAAAAGGAAATGTTCCTTTATCAAAACCTCAGAAGTGTAAACTATCCCGATATAAACACATCCTTAGGAAACTTGTAAAACACGGTAAAAATTGGAAGAAAAATAAACGCGTGATAATACAAAAAGGAGGTGCGTTATTTCCGTTATTAATAGGCCCAGTTTTAAGTACAGTGCTGCTGCATTTACTAAGTTAAAATGGAACACGTTAAGAAAATTGTAGAATGTCATTTAAGTACATCAGTAGTAATGGAACCTTTGTTTAATCATCAGTTCTCATGTGTTGTAGCCGGGCCCTCAGGGTGTGGGAAATCGCAATTTGTTATAAACTTCTTAAAACATATGAATTTATTATGCAATGTTGAGTTTAAAAATATATATTGGCATTATGCGGTATGGCAGCCATCTTATAATATTAATAACATACCAGTAATTTTTCAAGAAGGTTTGCCCGACATGAATTCAGTGGACCCGAGAAAACCTAATCTAATAATAATAGACGATTTAATGCGAGAATCAAATAGTAACGTTGTAGATATATTTACGAAAGGGTGTCACCACAGAAATATTAGCGTATTTTTCATTACACAAAATTTGTTTCATCAAGGCAGAGGGCAGAGAGATATTTCCCTTAACGCCCATTACATAGTTTATTTCAAAAACCCTCGTGATAAAAGCCAAATAAGACATCTGGCCCAACAAGTGTACCCTGAAAACCCAAAATTTATACAAGACGCGTACATTGACGCTACTAAACAACCTCATGGATACCTCTTGTTTGATTTGAAACAATCTACATCCGAAGATTTAAGAATTAGAACTTGTATTTTTCCAACAGATAAATATAATTATGCATACATCCCAAAAAAGAAATAAAACTAATACATACTCAAATTAGGGTTAACATATAAATCGGATTTATGTTCGATGTTTAGGAGGCTTATTGTTCAAATGTGTCATCTGTTTACTACGTACACTAAAAGCTTGCTAAATTAGACCTATTTATTACTCACAGGGCAGTGACTTACTGATTTCTTTAAAACAAATAGGATATCGATCTGTAGCCCTTTATGACGTATATGATTTGAATGACTATGTTAAGAACATCCACGATAACAACCCCAAAGTCCTAAACTGTATTACTCACCATGTCAATGTACAGATTTTTAGAAAACAGTGTTCACATATATATATAATCCCTTGAACTTGAAAACAAAACCATCAGTTTGTCTTGGTATCCTTACGAGTGAAGTATAGAGTGAAGTGTTGGTATTAGTGTTTTAAAACAAAGTTCATAATTAAGTGTAGTGTAGTGTTTTGCGTTTTTTATTCCTATAGTGAAAAAATAAATAAATAAAATACGAGTAAGTACTTTACTTAACAATTTAACTTAGTTTTAGAAAATTTCCACATTAACTTTCTTTTACTTTATAATTTTAATTCATTGATACGTCGTTTTAAAGCCATTGTAGGACATTTTTAATTGATAATTATATAAATTTAGATATAGATATTTAACGTTTCAAATTATTTTAAAATGGAATTCTTTTCCGATGACCTTTGTTTATCAGATTTAATTGACTTGTATATGGCAGATCCTATTAATGAAACTGAATGTGTTGAGATTCCCGATGGTTGTAATTTACCGTCTCCCCCCAGTACCCAAGTAAATGTTGCTAATTATTTACCTGAACCGATTTTAATGCCACCTTCACCTTTTGCTGATACGCAGTCAAATTCCCAACCGAGTTGTAGCCGTGACATACAACCAATTTCTTTATACGATTTAATTGAAATGTACACGGCAGATACTGTTAATGATATTGAATTTTCTGAGATTCCTGATGATTTTAATTTACCGTCTCCCCCCAGTACCCAACTAAATGTTACTAATTATTCAAGCAATGATGATACACAGTCATTACCCCAGCCAGATTGTAGCCGTGACATACAACCAATTTCTTTATACGATTTAATTGAAATGTACACGGCAGATACTGTTAATGATATTGAATTTTCTGAGATTCCTGATGATTTTAATTTACCGTCTCCCCCCAGGACCCAACTAAATGTTGCTAATTATCCAACCAATGCTGATACACAGTCAAACCCCCAACCGGGTTGTAGCCGTGACGGTCCGATACCAAATCCTCAACCACGTAGCAGTCGCAACGTGCAATTAGGATATGGTTCAGACTCCTTTGAAATATTAAGCGATATCTCTAAAAACTATAGAAAATTTGAAACTGAAGCTAGGGAAATAACGGTGAAGTTTAGACAGCCTTCTACAGATGAGAATCTAATTCAGTGGTTAAACAAAATGTTTACTGACTTATTAATGTTTTTAAAATCAAACGTAAACAATACTGATAAAATCGGCTTGACTATTAGCAATACAGGCAAACCTGAACAAAAACCGATTGGAGTTAGTTTACGTGCGTCTGATCAGCTTGATTCTAATGTTATTTTACAGACAATTGAAAATATAATTCAAAGTAATGAGAAGTTTTTCATAGACGGACCCACAAATGTTAAATGTGTACAAGTAAAAATGCCTAGAGGTGGAGGAAGGGGTAGAATCGATTATACAAGTTCGTTTGACGATTTCTGTCGTAAGAAAAAAGGTATAATGGTAATCAAAAATGAAAATGACAATCTGTGTTTAAGCCGAGCACTTGTAGTAGGAATTGCTCACGCGAGAAAAGATCAGGATGAAGAGTGTAAAAAATATTATAACAGAGTAAAAAGAACACGGTTAGCGTTACAACATTACGCAGCATTACAACTTTGTCAATCTGCTGGAGTAGATCTTTCAAACGGGGGTGGCGTTGAGCAATTAAGATTATTTCAACATTATTTGAAAGAATATTCAATTACGGTATTTACTGACAGGAGAGGTCGCGAAGTAATGTTTGAAGGTTACCCTGGAAATATAAATCTGGACTTGATTCACAGTGACGGACATTTTAATGTCATAACTTCAGTAACAGGTGCGTTTACAACAGACAATTACTGCCGTACCTGTAAATATCCATATGACAAAAAATATACACACAGATGTCCTATAAAATGTACATTTTGTAACCATACACCAATTTGTACAGGAAACGAAAAAATAAAATGCCAAAATTGTAATAGATTTTTCAATTCTCAAGAATGTTTCAATAATCATTTAAAACAAATTTTTCAAAAACACCAATCCACCTGTAGTATATTAAAATGTTGTACAAAATGTAATATAACTTATCGTACGCAAGGTAGAAAAAAACCCCATTCCTGTGGCGAGATATTCTGTAGCGTATGTAAAGAGTTCAAGCCATCGAATCATCTTTGTTATATGCGGCCAGAAAAGAAACAACAAACGAAAAAGGCTAAATTCCTATATATCTTTTTTGATTTTGAGTGTACTCAGGATACGCAGTTTCAAAATCGAAATAACACCTTTGAACATAAACCAAACTTTTGTGTTATTCAACAATCCTGTCATACCTGCATTAATACAGATATTAATGTTATATGTAATGTCTGTGGGGTAAAACAACACGTATTCAAGGGCGAACACACATTGCATGAATTTATGTCATACGTAACCCTTCCAAGGAAAGAATTCAGTAAAATTATACTCATAGCACACAACATGAAAAGTTACGACGGACAGTTCATTTTGAAATACATGACGGAAGTCTTAAACGTCAAACCGCAGGTTATACTATCCGGATCTAAAATACAGATGATAAAACACGGTAACATTAAAATCATTGATTCTTTAAACTTTTTTAATACTCGACTGAGTGCACTCCCTAAAATGTTCAATTTAAATACAGAAAGTAAAGGTTACTTTCCCCATTATTTTAACACAGCCGAGAACTGGGAATATGATGGTGAATTACCTCCTCCATCAAAATATGGTTATACACAAATGCAAAAACAGGACAAGGAAGAATTTCTGAAATGGTACAACAACGAAAAAGCTACAGATAAACAATTTAATTTACAGCATGAACTTCAGATATACTGTACCCAAGATGTTATTATTTTAAGGATGGCTTGTTTACAGTTTAGGGAATTATTTTTAAGGGAAACTGAAATCGATCCGTTCTTGGAAAGCGTAACAATTCCTAGTGCTTGTATGCAAACGTACAGAAAACACTTTCTTCAACCGAATAAAATAGGGATCATACCACCTGGTGGCTATCGCTCAGCTGATAAACAATCCCTTGCCGCTATATCTTGGTTAGTATGGGAAGAGAAAGAAAGAAACATAAAGATTCTACATGCAGGTAATGGCAGAGAGAAAAGAATATTTCAATACAAGGTCGACGGGTATTATGAAGACGACGTATCAACGACAGTGTTTGAATTTAATGGTTGTTTTTTTCACGGGTGTCCTATGTGTTACAAAAATAGAGATCAACCTATTACCAATAATGTGCACGAGACAATGGCGATTCGTTATGAAAAAACCCAAAGGAAAAAGGAATTTCTTATAGGTCAGGGCTATACAGTTATAGATATGTGGGAGTGTGTATTCGAAACCATGAAAAATAGACGTCCAGAAATAAAAGAATACTTGCAAAGAACAGTAGGGACTTATACAGCACCTCTAGAACCTCGAGATGCTTTCTTTGGGGGTCGAACAAACGCCACAAAGCTGTATCACAAAGTAAATGAGGAAATAGGTGAAACAATACAGTACTTAGATGTATGCAGTTTATATCCATGGGTGTGTAAATATGGAAAATTCCCTACAGGCCACCCGACAATATTGCATGGTGAAAATTGTCCTCAAAATCTTGAAGGAGTCGACGGAATTGTAAAAGTTACCATGTTACCACCACCCAATCTTTATCATCCAGTACTGCCGTACAAAATTCACAGTAAATTATATTTTCCACTTTGCAGGACCTGTGTAGAAACTTTAAGTAACAACGACTGCAATCACACCTTAGAACAACGTTGTATTACAGGTACGTGGGTCAGCAATGAAATTGAAAAAGCTATTGAAAAGGGTTATAAAATTCTTAAAGTACACGAGATATGGAAATACGAGACTACACAGTATGATGGAACAAATGGGGGATTATTTGTGGAATATGTTAACCAATTTTTAAAAATCAAGCAGGAGGCGTCAGGGTGGCCGTTGTGGTGTGATACAGAGGACAGAAAAAAAACATATCTAAGACAATTTTATGAAAGAGAAAATATCAATCTGGACAGAAATCAAATTTAAAAAAACTCTGGACTAAGGGCCCTTGCAAAATTAATGCTAAACAGCTTCTGGGGTAAATTTGGCCAAAGGGAAAATCTTGATCAGACTACATTCGTTAGTTCTAGGGAAGAGTTACTACTTATAGCAACAAATCCCGGTGTTACTACGAGAGACATTCTACCTATCAACGACGATCTCATGTTGGTTAATTGGAAGTATAATGATGAATCTATCACCCCTTCACCCAAAGCCAGTGTTGTAATAGCTGCATATGTAACAGCCAGTGCACGTCTAAAACTGTACTCGTACCTGGAAACTCTAGAACAACGTGTTTTATATTTTGATACTGATTCCATAATATTCACTCAAAAACCCGGAGATATAAAACTAACTACTGGTGATTATCTAGGAGATTTAACCGACGAAATAGTTGAATATGGTCCAGCGTCATACATTGATACATTTGTTAGTGGAGGGCCAAAAAACTATTCTTATAGGGTACGAGTACAAGGGGAAGACAATTTTAAAACTGTGTGCAAGGTAAAAGGCATTTCTCTAAATTACACCAATTCCCGAATAATAAATTTCGAAACAATGAAAAACATGATTCTGCATAATACTCCTAACGAAATTATAGTATCCGATCATCATAAGATTTGCCGAATAAAACATTTCAATGTAGTCAGCCGTCCTGAAAACAAGAGCTATAAGACTGTCTACACAAAGAGGAGAAGAATGGAGGATTTCCATACACTACCATTTGGTTTTAAAAAACCTAGGATTTTTTAATGTTGTATTATAACATTAGTATAAATGTGTTAATATTTTAACTTTACATACACACACACACACACACACACACACACACACACACAGGCACACTATCGGTAATGCTAGAGCTCTTGTGAATTTCATATAACGGATTAACCGTGAAACAGGGCAGCTAAAACCGATAGTTTAATTTTTAGAAACATAATAGCTATTAATAACGGAAACAATTTTTAATTTAACACAGGATCTGCCATATTTCTTGTCTCTGATCACTTGTAATTTTTATAATGTATATAGTGTATATTATGTTTAAAATTAGCTACTGTTATAAATTAGTTTAAATATTTTTATTTTATAAATTAATATACTGTTTATATCGTATTAATATATATATATATATATATATATATATATATATATATATATATATATATATCTAAACATAGTTGTAAAACAAATTTTAGTAATAATTCATCGTATAACATATTTTATTATAGAACAAAGTCACGTGTTTTAGTAATATCTAAAGTTGTAATTTTTCGAGTGATATTTATTTATCGTGTTTAATATAAGTTTTATTTTGTAAATATGGATTTAAATAATCGTTTAATTTTTAGAAACATAATAGCTATTAATAAAGGAAACAATTTTTAATTTAACACAGGATCTGCCATATTTCTTGTCTCTGATCACTTGTAATTTTTTATAATGTTTATAGTGTATATTATGTTTAAAATTAGCTACTGTTATAAATTAGTTTAAATATTTTTATTTTATAAATTAATATACTGTTTATATCGTATTAATATATATATATATATATATATATATATATATATATATATATATATATATATATATCTAAACATAGTTGTAAAACAAATTTTAGTAATAATTCTTCGTATAACATATTTTAGAACAAAGTCACGCGTTTTAGTAATATCTAAAGTTGTAATTTTTCAAGTGATATTTATTTATCGTGTTTAATATAAGTTTTATTTTGTAAATATGGATTTAAATAATGAATGTAAAAACTTTTAGTTATAAGTTAGATATCATGCATGTTAGGTTAGGTGGGAAGTGATGGCTACCACCTCCTCGTGGTGCTTCCTGGGAAACATTGAAAAATGGCAAAACGGTAGCTAAAAATGTTAATGTCATACATATACTTCAATTTTTTGATATGAATAACACTATTTTTTATCTAAATAGGAAAAACAAGACAAAAATAATAATAACTCATTTTTAATAAATGATTTATTTTAAACATAATATTTCTAATACGTTACATTATGTGAATGATTTGCATTCAATCTAAGAGTTGTTGAATTTCATCATCTACATGAACTTCCTCTTCAATATCGCTTTGATCGGATCGTTCCCCAGTAAGTCCTGAGTCGTAGCCGTCGTCAGAATACGTATCGTTAAAATAGTTCCTCCTTAGATTATTTGAGTACAACAAATTCATCACAAGTGAACGGTGACGTATATTATTTAAAGCCATCACTCTTTTAACTTCACCATCAAAGTCTGATTCAATGAATATTCGCCAAATATCTGCTCCACTACACGGAAAATTAATTATGATTTCCACTTTAGATTTAATATTAAAATTATCAATAATTATTTTATGTTTTGAGAAATTTAAAATTACTTTTATAATTAGCATTCCTCGTTTTATTTTATATTCATTCACTTCAACACCAGTAACTATAAAATTAACGTTTCTTTTATTTCGTAAAGTAAATTGCGTTTTAATATGTCTTTTAAATAAAATATCATTCCGTCTTATTGGTAAAGTGAAGACGTGTCGCTGCATTTTAACTCTTACTGACTACTACACAACCAAACTATTGACATAACTAAATATTCTTAAGTATATATATGTTCCAATATCTGTAAAATGTAGAGGTCAGAGTTATATTTGCTTTGACACATGTAAACAAATTTAGCTTATTTATTTATGTTTCAATAAATCTGAAGTTTAGAGTTCACAGTTATATTTACTTTGACACATGCACAAAAGTCATATAGACATGACAAACATTGTTGTTAAGAGTAAAGTATTGATGCAAAGTTCATATTAATATTTACATGGGTTAACGTCATTTAACTAACTGTTTATTGTAACACATAGTAGAAGGGTGAACCTTTATAAATGCTGTAAGGATTTTAGAATGTATTAGTTGGAAGTGGAACATTATAGTGGAGACTTGATTTTAGGATGGAGAATTGTTTTGGAAAATGGTGGGAAGAGGACAAGGAGGTATTTGAAGAGATGATAGAGTTTGGTGAGTGGTGGAAGAAGGACGCTGAATTGTTTGAAGAGTTGGCGAAAATGGAGGAGGATTGGTGGGAAGAGGAGATAGAAGCGGACTATCTTCACGAGGAAAGGAGACAACGGCTAGCAAGCTTCTCATCAAGCGAAGGTATGGAGGAGGGGGAGGAGGATGGAGATACGGTAGACGAGGAAGTGATCGAGATTTCGAGTGATGAGGATGACTGCGGAACTAGTAACACAGATAATGAAACTAGAACGATAATTTTAAGTAGGGAACTATATACTAATATCAGAAATGTTGTGACCGCATATAATAACGGATATAATATAGTATTGGAGTCCGATTATAGTTATGAACCGCCTTATAAACGACAAAGACAATTTTAGTGTATTTATGTGTGTATATGTTTTAATATTAAAAGAATAATGCAGATATTTGTTTATATTTTTGATATTGTTTTATGTGTGTGTGTGTGTGTGTGTATGTGTGTGTTTTATGTAATATTTTATATTTGTTAATTGTTAATTATAAGAAATGAATAATATGATCGACTTCTTATTTCAAATACCTTATGTTTATTATAAAGGAGTCAAATAATAACAAAGAACTTTATATAATATTTTTATTAAACAATAATTCATAACCGGATACAAATCAAATTAACATCTTTATAAAACAATAGCAATTTAAAAGAAATTACAAGCATATTCATACAAATACTTTGACTAACATTTTAGAAAATACATAATTTTCAAAAATCACATACATTGATTAATATCATTATAAAACAGATGTAATCTAAAATAATTTACAAACATATCCAGACAAGTTACTTTAAGTTCTGATAAAATCAAGTCTTTACTAATTAGATGAAATTCACTGCTTATAAAACATACGTCCACTTCTTCCAAGTATTTCACTAAACAAGATTTGACCACAGAATCGTCTTTTGTTGATTCACTTGGTACATTTGCCAATAGGTAATTCATTACTATATTCTTGATATCTTGAAAAGAGTTAGACACAAATGATGACCAGAGAGAACACAATTTGAAATAATTGGAGATGCAGCTAGACATTTGTATTATTCCTTTCCATGTGGGTTCCTGTATAATGAGTGTATCCGGTAGATAAAGGTGAGGTTGCAGACAGACGAGTTCACGAATTAAAACAGATTTCTTGCCGTACATCATTTGAAACACAACTTTGTGTTTATCCATTTCAAAACTTTCATAATTTTGTTTTTTGCACATGAAAAAATTAGAAATTAATTCAGACTTCTGTAATAAAATATTCCATTCCAAAATACTTAACGAAACTCCACTATTTGAATCTGATTTGCGTATTTGTAACCTTGGTTCAAACATATTTTCAATATCCAAACCAATTATAACTATTTTACCTTGACTTTTATTTAGAGAATACCATGTATTCAAAAGCAGTGCAGGTAAAGTTCTATTGACAATCTTCATTTCCATATTTTGGTCTAATTTGTCTGTTTCTTCCGGAATTAAATTAGTTTTAAAGTTGATTTTCTTATTCCTTTCGTATGGTGTACGTCTCTTGCTGGGTTTGGTCTCCATTTTTACTTAAGAACTGAGTAATAACCCTTAGCGAATTGTTTTTTATAGGCTAGTGAGATAATATTGCGCATGCGCCCACTCTTATCTCTGACCACTGTTAGTCCGTGGAATATTTCTAAATACATTGTTAAATAAATATTGAACTTTGAAGTCGTTATCGTACGTGTTATTTGAAAACATGGATAAAAAATCTTCCAACGATGCTCCTAAAGTCTTAAAGTATAAAAACATGATACAATATTGACCACATACTGTAGATGTCAATCCTTGTAATTGAGTTGAATTAAATTTAGCGGTGCGGGAATTTCTTTTTATGAATGAAAAATGAGATGGTCTATTTGGTGGATTTCCATAACTATCAAAGTATTCTAGTTCTCTACTACTATTTATAGAAATAGCAAACCAATGACGTCCTGATTTATTGTGAGGATCTGTGTTGATTACAAAGCAACTAGGTGTCCCAACAGTCATCGGCAACTGATCGGCTGCATAAACTGCGTAATGAAGTACAGGCAGGTGAGCTAAGCAGTTGTATATCTGATCTGCATACATCTCGATGAAGCCAATTATTCATCAGTTTAACGTTGTTTAGTGCACAGGCAAATCTACTGCACTTGTTATGGTAGAAACAACGGGTGACATTCGCATTTGAACTCAAAACTTTAAGTGAAGGACATTCTAAGTCTTCCAAATTTATAACTTCTTTTTTTAACATTTTTTTAATAAATTCACACTTTTCCAGTCCTTTAACGTAAATAATATTAATGTTTTCACAAATAAATTTCAATTCTTTTATAAACGACCCATAACTGATTGAACCATCATCCCACTTTAAACCGTGGTAATTGTAAGTTAACCATATACACTCTTTTTTCCTATTCTTTGATAAAGTGTTAAACTCAAAAGGCGGACCTACGATCCAGTGTTGTAATAATCTGTTGTCAATAGATATAACAGCTAATTCTTTTATCACGTAATCACCTGAGTTATCCCTAAAACCTTGTAAGTCTAACACCACCGCCATTTTAAAACTATACACTTTCACTACTCACTCTGAGACGGTAAGCTTATTGCACTTGAATTATTGACTGTGAAATGGTAAAAAAATATGTTGCTTATATACCATATCTAACTTCCAAAGTCCACCACCACGTTTCTATTTTTATCAATTTCAATGACGTTGTCGAACTCACCGTAAGCTATACAGTTTATTGTTTCTGTAAGAGCAGTTTCGAATCTTATATCGATTCTCACACTTCCGTGTTTTATCAAATTCCAATGTGACATTGTGTTTGCCGAAAGATCAGGTGTTAAGTCAAAGGCCATAAGACAATTACCGTCCGGATAACTACTTCTTGATACATCATTACCTTCATTCAAGAAATGTATTCCTGTCCCGGAAAATAATGTATTATATGAGTGAATATATAGTTTATTTGTGACGTAATCGGGTTGTAATGGTTTTGAAGGTAATTGATGACCATCGATATAGAGTGAAAAAAAGTTAACTTTGTAGTGTTGGAAATTAAATGGATTTGCTGAAAAATCTCCGTTAAACGCTTTGTTACTAACAAGTCCAACAATTACCCGTTTTGGTAGCTGACCTAAAAATACATTGTCTAATGTTTTTCCTTGTACACCTGTGGGTATTGTGAGTGCTTTGACTTCAACTTTTGTCACAGGATATTTTGCTGTTCCGTTTAATAATGTTTTACTATGAGCTAGTAACACTGATGGATTAATTTTCATTCTTCTAATGTATAGATTTGATTCCAGCATATGGACCTTATAACCCGTAGTACTTGACATTAAACTAAACAGATCTCTTGAGCGTACTAAACGAATTCGTAATTCGACTCCATTTAATAGGAATTTTTCTTGATTAAATATGTCCGCATGAAGATGACCCAACATATCCACAGGTTTACTTTCTTCTGTAAATTGTCGACGACGTACAAGTCCTGAGTTAGCGTCTGCTGTATCATCCATTTTCCCATGCGTATCTGTGTACCATAAACATGATGTGAGGTGAGATTCTTTAGCCGGTGGTCCATAGTTTAAAAGAGTTTCTATATAACATCTGTACGGATATGTATTTTCAGGTGGCGATACCAACTTTTGATTGAGATATATATCTACTTGACTGAATAATGAGTGCATCCAATTATTAATAGGTCCTACTTTATCTGTTGACTCTAATTTTGATCCATCAGTCTTCACAATACTGACTTTTATATTAAGCATAGTATGTGATAGGTCTAAATATTCATCACCTTGTCCAGGCACTACAAATTCTATTGGTGCGTCATCGGTTAGAGAAGAGAGCGGTTTGTATTGTATCCATTCTCCACTTTCTATACTAGTCTGTGTAGGTGGAAGGGAAAATAAATCAAGTTCGGATTTTACACATTCGCACGATTGATTATGAAGAAAGGCCATTATTAATTAAAAATATCTGATTTTGGTAACTTAACTCTTTTCTGCTTTCTTTTGCCTTTTTTAGTTTGTTTGCTATTTTTTCTTGGTTTTCTAATATTTTTCTTCTTCTTTGAAGACCGTTCTCCTAGAAGTTTGTTGAGTGACTGAATTGTTACCGCTCTACGTTTTTGTTTATATCCAGACCCAGACATGAGAGAATCGATTTTTACATCTGCCTTACGTTTTAAATTTCCTGTAAGATTTTTCATTTGAGATTGGAATGCACTTTTAGGATCCCCTGTACGTACAATATCTGATAACATCCCAATTCCAGATTTCAAAGCTTCTTTTCCTATTGTTCTGACACCTGATTTAATTAATGGTGTGACAACTCGAAACAAACCGCCTAAAAATTTCCAATTCCATGTCCTTTTTGATACGGAATACCGCTGTATACAACACTAACTCCGGATCCTAGTTGATTTTTGTAATACGCTAAATAAGGGTCATCCAAGTTAATTCGACTCATTGTGTTTCAATCTAAAATGAAGTTTAACACACGAAGTTCCAAACTTAAATGGTATTGGTTTTCCACTGTCATCTCTTATATCTATTTCTAAATTTTCAAAACAAGAGCGCATAACAGGTACGTAATGTGTCTTGGAAAACATAAACGTTTTACATGATCCGAAACTGTAATTTGAAGTATCAATATTAATTATTCTCAATAAAGGTGCAACTATATCCCCGATAAGTTGAGGTTCAATGACGTCACAATATACATACATTTGTGCTGGAATACCTAGTTGTACATTGCACTGCCTCGGAGAAGATTTCTCTAAATAGGTATCGGATGTAGTGGGGTCAAATCCTAGTTGGAGTGCCAATTTTGGTGAAAATTCAATATTTTTAACATCTTTTTTTAAAGGATTGATGGTAACATGACGTGTTTTATGGTAATAGGTAAATCTTATATATTTTTTAACATCTTCATTTTTATTTAATGACTCAATCAATTCTTCTTCCGTGTTGTACGTACCAGGGCTTAATTTTGTAAATGTCAAGTCATGCTTATCAGTTTCCACTTCATGCGTATATATAAATATATGATTATCTCCTTCTGTGATTGTAAGGAATGTACACGGATAATGAATCTCTACAAGTCCAACTTCCCATTCTCCTTTAAGAATTATTTGTTTAGGTATTTGAGTAGAATATTTAGTTGTCGTATTGGTGGAAAAATATGTCATTGAACTGTTACTCGGGAGAGTTAAATAAAACGACTCGTTCATTTTTTAATATTTACAAGATTCGAAGCTGAAACCCAAGAGTTGAAAGATGATGGATAACCTTTCCACTTAACATGTACTTTCATACTACGACCTTTACCTTTTGTGTCAATTATTTTATCTATTTTGTAGATTTTTTCTTTTCGATGTATAACTTTTTGTATTTCGTACTCATAAAAACTTCCTTCTTTTTCCTCCCCTTTTAAATCTACCAATTCGTAAATAGGCAGGGCGCGTTTTATTACTCTTTTTATTTTAAAAACTTCTTCACTCCATTTGGTTTCGTATCCTTTTTCGAAATGACCCTTCTCCATAACAATTCTAACAGTATCCCCTATTTTAAATTTCGGTTTTGATGTATTTTGTACTTTATTGTACATATTTTTCCAAACAGATAATATATTGGAATCGTTTACATCGGCAGGGGCCATTTTAATCGTGGAATGTTTAGCTTTATTGTATGCTGTCATCAAATCTGAAAGAACTTTTATGTATCTAAAAGTGTTATTAAAAGTCAGATAACGCCACATTCTGCTTTTAAGCGTTCTATTAAAACGTTCAACTACCGCAGCTTTTACGTCTGGGTTTCTTGTTGTCGAATACATTATATCATTGTCTTGAAAATATTTTTGAACTATTTTTGAAGTAAATTCGGTCCCCTTGTCTGTTTGTATACGTTGAGGTTTCCTATTAAACTTTTTGAAAATATGTTCAAACGCTTCTTTAACTGAATTGCCAGTTTTGTTTTTCAAAGGATATGCAAATGCATATTTACTGAAGACATCAATTACTGTTAGTATATAATTAATTCCATTATTATATTTCGATATTCCATGCATATCATTTAAGTCGGCCTGCCATAACTGATCTATATTGTTTACTATATATTTATTTCTGGGGAAATTTTTTCTTACTTGTCTATGAAGCGTATATGTATCTTGCGATTGCAACCATTCTTTAATTTTATTCGGTTTGTATTTGTGTTTCAAAGCGTTTACCAAGGGGTTAGCACCAGAGTATCCAGCAGGATGAGAGGGGTTGTAGTACACTTTCCGGAGCTCTTTGTACATATTACGGTGAAAATGTTTCCCACTTAAATGATGAAGTACGTGGTGACAAGGATTTTCTAATAGTAGGAATATCGGGTGAACCTGTTGTGGGTGTTGTAGGTTGTCTGTTCTGAGGTCTATAATACATTGGATCTCGTTTCCTAACACCGATTTCTTTTATATCTTCTTTATCTAAAAAGTCACGACGTTCTGGATTACCTATGTAGCTTCTCGGTACATTATTTCTTTTTAATGCTGATATAAACTTACTCCAACCTGGAGGATTTGTTGATTTCCTCGCTCTTAATACGTCATTTAAAAGATCTATAATATTCGACCCTGGTATCGAAACACCGTCAATATTAACAGTACCTAAGGCATCCCACTTTATAGATCTGTCTTGTATAATACGGTTTAACAGATTTTCAGCATTTTTACGAAAAGTTTTAGGGATCGAATCTAATATTTCAGCCCGATTAGGTGATTCATCCTCTACTTCTTCTTGATTTGTAATACTACTGTTTTCATTTATTGTAAGTTCTACGGGTTTTCTGTGTTGCTCAGTAAAATATAAGTAACGTTGCAGGATCTGTTGGTATTTTAACCATTTTTCCCTATCATTAAGTTTAGAATTGTATAATATTTCTTTCATTTCTTTATCTAAATCACTCAGTAAACTCCCACTGTCATTTTCATTTAGTTTTAGTACAAAATCTTGAGGCAATAAAACCATTTTCTTAGCATGTTCCATTTAATTTAGTAAATGCTGCAGCACTGTACTTAAAACTGGGCCTATTAATAACGGAAATAACGCACCTCCTTTTTGTATTATCACGCGTTTATTTTTCTTCCAATTTTTACCGTGTTTTACAAGTTTCCTAAGGATGTGTTTATATCGGGATAGTTTACACTTCTGAGGTTTTGATAAAGGAACATTTCCTTTTAACGTATTGTAAGCACACTCGCATATCGATTGGATTAAATCATAATCGGCCGATTTCAAAAAATGTTTTCTTCTAAGGGGCTTCATTTTCAATAATGTACGGAGTAACTCCGCATTGTTTAAGACGGTACGAGACATGGTGACTAAATGATATATAATACACAGCTGTACTAACTTTTTATTTGTTAATATAATATTTTAAATATATTTAATCGTTGATTGTATTTCAATATATTTTATAATTTTAAATTTCGCGGGTGTGACGTCGACAATTAATCATGTCCTATACTCCGGTTGAACTTTGATCGATAGAAATCGCTCTGGAAGAACACAACTCTTTATTTAAACAACTAAATATCTATATTTGAGTGTGACGTCGACAATTAATCATGTCCTATACTCCGGTTAAACTTTGATCGATAGAAATCGCTCTGGATGAAGACAACTCTTTATTTACACACTAATTATCAATATTTACTATGTACATAAAGTAATATCTTATATTTGTTTACTAAGTGATGCCAGTACGTTCTCAAAGTCGCTAATTCTTATCTTTGACCTCTGGACCGTGACCTTTGGTTTGTTTGTTTGTCTCCCTGAACTCCGGTATCTTACTACTTATGCGTAATGTTGTTAAAATCTACTTTTGTTGCTGTGGCGTGGATATTTAATAACTGACCGCAACTCTATATATGGAAATTAAAATTTAATTTTTAAAATAAAAGTAAATTCCTACAAAATATGTAAAGCAATCAACAACCAGCCACCAATAGAGCATCGATTTTAACTGAAATATTTCACTGGTACTTTAACCAATCAACTATTATAAATGAAATTTAATGTGAACGTAACTTTAATAGGTTTCATATTAAATAATAATTGAGTTAAATCAACTGATACATGAAATACATAATTTGTCTTAACCAATAACAACAAGTGATTTCTTTGCAGTCATATGTGGAAATCTGGCTATGCATTTTAAAGTATCTTGGCCTTTCATGTACCTCCTGTTGAAAATAAACATAAATGAATGGTTACTACCTATGGTTCGTAATTTACAATGAGTGCGACTTATATGTCTGTAATCATTTAGTAATTTATCTATTGAAATAAATAAAATTTTATTATGTTTGTATATTAGCTGCTACTTGTCTCTAAGGTACACCCCAACCATTTAATAGTACAGAATTTAAAAAGTCTATTTTATAAAAGTTTTTTTCCCCCTTAAACCAATTACTGTTCTACAATGATCATACTCATAATCAATCAATTATTATTTATTACTTTGATAAGTTTGAGTTTCCAGTAATTTGATGTATTATATTCAAGTTATAAAATATTCAGGTGTACCAAATACCAAATCTTCTTAGGTGTGTTGATTATTGATATTTACGCCACAAGTGGTGTAATAGCTTTCTTTACAGCACGAGGTGGAGGTTTGTGTGCTGTGAAGAAGCTTTTACAAGTAGAATATTTTACCTAAATCCATTTTCTGTTTCGTTCTTACTGATTTGAATGTAAAAAAAAAATTGAATCTATTACGATTAAATACCTGTCTGTTAGCTGGAAGAATCAACTTGTACTAAATGTGTTGGTTTCTATTGGTAACAAATGTAAATACATTCAAGAACCAAAATTTTGCCTAAAATATCAGAGATAAACAAGCCAATATTTAAATCACATCTTAATGTAAATAAGAATAGCTTAAATATTATAATCAGTTTAAATATTACATCTTTCCCAACTTTAAAAACAGTTTAATAATAATAAGCACTACATCTATCTGGAAATTCATGTGAATAATTTACAATATCGTTACGAAGTAAAATATCAACATAATTAAATATGTACCATTAGAGCCAAGTGGGAAATTTTGATTACTGACACAGATTTGTCAGTTAGCTCAACTAGTAGAGTTTTGGCCTATAAAAGCAAAGGTCCTGATTTCGATTGCCAGTCTTGATAGTTTATTTGCCACAATCATATATGTTCTAAGCTTGGGTAATCGTAACTTATGGACTCTTTACACCACTCAGTGGCGTAAAGGATTCATTACCCAATTTAAGGGATAGGACAATTTTTCACGTGTAATTAGGTAAAATGTAGAGCAACATATAAGTTAAATATAACTACTCTGATACTTCAAAAAGTTTTGTTTTTACACAATAAGTATACAATATGTCTCGGTAAACCACATATATAAAACTTTATTTAGATTAGGCCTAAATATAGCTCTTCTAACATTCCAAGGTCAGTGAACTATAATGAATTGAAATAGTCAGTACATGACATTGTGTTGTAGTTAAAGGATAATGAAAGGTCAGCAAAATACAAATGCATAATAAAAAAACAGCATTTATAATTCAATACGTGTCAATGCTCTCATTTATAAATTCAAGGGAATATATACTCCATTATCCCAAATAAAATATTAGACATGTCTATAATTCAAATCCAATGTGGATGTACATTTTAAAATAGTGATCTTCAAATGTACGAAATCCAAGGCGGCTGAAAAACGAACAATTCAAATGCCGGATGAAAGTTCATCATCCCTAATACAATTAGAGTAAGAAATCATCACAAACAGAGTAATTTAAATTCAAACACGATTAACATCAGATCATCAAATTGACCTCATTATAAATCCAGAAATCGATATATAAAATGAGTGTAAGATCTTAACTTGATATATTTTGCGAATTATTATAAACTTGAGCTACTCTGAATTCCTACGCCATTATCTCTATGAATTCCCCCCCCCTACACTTCTACATCTCTAATTGGTAACATAAGATAGTGTCATAAGCTGATAGTATCAAATTTCAATCGTAAAGTGTATATACTAATTATGAATAACATTAGCACATGTCTTCTGACAGAGTTCCTGTATAAAGCCAAATTTTGTCTGGAGTGAATAAAGTGATTAAATGTGGAGGAGAAATATCGCAGTAAAGTGTCGTAGATCCAACCCCTCTGAGACTAACTTTGAGGGGGGATGTGACGTTGTGAATTCCATTTCACACCTGATGAGTACTGACGTCGACAAATTAGAAACCGTGATGGTTTAGTAGAAAACCCTATACTGCAAACATGAACGTAAGGAGTATATTTTAAAGTAACTATACATATTTGTTCTCAATATATCTTCATTTCTTTACAATAATTATTTTACACTATTTACTTGTTATTTTCATGAATTAGAATACTCTGCTATTATTTGGAGATTTTAATTTACTTGATGCTATTATTTGCTTCTTTTTAGATTGTGACAATTTTAAAAGATTATGAAAATAAAAATATGTTTATTGTAACACGTATTTATATAACTTCAAAAAACTAATTGAAAGAACATCTTTAGTACCTAATGGTGATAGAACACCATCTATTCAGTTCGTGCTATTTACTACAAAATACAAACAAAGAAAAAAATCTTCCGTTTTTGTGCTATTCAAATCGTTATTTTAAAGCACTTTGAAGCTTGTTATATTAGCCAACATAAATCTAGAATAATAATGTTGATGTTATTAACCGATAAATATATAAAGGACAAACAAGCATGATAGTAAATGTTTACAGGTACTTTATTAAGCCAAAATTCTATCATCAAAAGTCAAAATTGTCTAGTTTTTGAATGCAATATTGTCGTAATTATTAAAAACACTTTTTTTTAATATTGCTGTAAAGTAGTTGTTTATGTAACTAACTTCCATTTAATTATGCTACATTTAATATATTTTAAATCTTAATTCATTCAATACAATAATCATAACTAAAGAATGTCAATTATTAACAATGTCTTTAATAGAACTTATTTCATAGTATTTGATTCATTTTGTCACTTTACTTTAAACATTGTAATAAGAAACTAAATACACTAAAGTAAATATAATAACTCACGGTTCCCTTATTTTCCAAGTATTTGTTATTCATTACTAAAAGTTTATCGGACTGATGTTGCTGAGTTTTTAACCATCTCTTAGATTTTGTTTTTGTTATTTCTACGAGACGAAACTATTACCGTTCCCTAATATTACTTTTTATTTCTCATCATACGTTATGGAAATTCCCTGTTACGTAATTAATTCTGAAATAATTTTAGAAACTTTCAAAGAATAAAAAGTATTATTTCAGTTTCTGTGATTGCAATAAATAATGTATTGAATTATTATAAGAAATAGTATAACCAATTCTATTCTGTTCTATTGTATACATCAAATTTTAAATATGTATGTATATAATTATATATATATATATATATATATATATATATATATATATATATATATATATATATATATATATATATATATATAACAGTATAATTTATTACTTATTCACAATTAAAAATGAAGTTCATTTATGAGTTTATACATAGTTTTATTTATTGACCTATTGGAAATATAGAGTATATTGAGTAATATAGAGTATTTTTTTTTAAATTAATCACATAAAAAACAACTTCTTTAATCCACTAATTTGAAACTAAGCTGTTGTAAAATGAATATACAGGTAAGTCAAAAGAATGTAAATCATAATTGCATATCACATTTAATAATACTCCAATAAAACACGATGTAAAATAACAAAATAGTAGATCGTAGTTAATCTAATCCAGGAACAGAGCTCAGCACCATATAAGATAAATCAAAACAGCTGATGGAGCACGTGATAACATGGCCTGATATTGCTAAGAAACTGAATTCGTTGCAGATTCATCGTACTAATAAATGCAGTAGTGAAGTTTTTTAAAATCTTTTCTGAAGTGCATTAAATCTAGGACAATTGGAAAGGTACTGGCATTTGTGTTAAGGTTTTACTTAACTTTTGAATCGTTTTAAAGTACATAACATAAAACGAATAAGAAAATGAACATGTTATTAATAAGTAATTACAAACCAAAGGAATCCATGTAATGACACAAATCATTTAACTAAGTATTGATTTAATTTGTTTAGCTTTGATAAAAGAGACACAATACATTTGATTGTTGTGTTAATAATTCTGTAATTATATGAAGAAAGTAAATCGTAATTTGTTACATTTTGACACGAAATTTGAAGATCAGTAAAACAAGTTGCATAACTTTTTCTTGTTTGACCTAGTTTAAACTTTATGCAAGAACTTGCAGAATTGCTTTGTCATCCATTTTTAACAACATCAAAGTCATGTTATAAACAAGCAAACAGTGATATTTCTCGTTAACCAAAGGCAAATCGACTTATTTGACTATCCTTACTCAATAATTTAAGACATTTGTTTGTCATAAACTGTATTTAAAAATAAACAAATAAATAAAACAAATATTTTATATTTCATTTTGCGCCATAAGCTAACAGACATTTTTTTTCGCAGCAAAAAGCTGGTCCAAGTAACTTTACGAAACGTACCTTACTAAGAAACCTAACTTACCAAGTAATTTACTGAAAACCAAACAAACGTATCTAAAATCGAATAAAACAAATCTCTTTCAATTTTCTTATAAACCCAAATCTAAACATTATTTCCATTTACAAGATCCACTTAATATAATTATTATGTTTTACCATGTTTTTTTCAATGTAAAGCTAGTTTTCGTCTGTAATATTTTCTTAGATATATTTTAATAATATTTTATTTTTAGATGTGATTTCTACTATTTTTCGGCACTTTAAATTGAAATCTCCAATATGCGATTAATTTTTCACCTTAAGTAATTTAATAACAAACTTTTCTGTTGGCTAGTAACTTCATTTTTAATGAAAATATCTCTTTAAACATTGCAAGTATAAAAACTAGATTGCAAATTGTAAAACAAAATTAAAATAATACGTGTTTCCTTAATTAAAAGCACGATTTCTCAAAGCTCATATTTATAACCTGATAACGTTTTTCAGCAACCAAAAAAATAAAATAATAATTTGGAAGCTTACATGACATTACTTTTGTGAATTGTATAAAATTTGGATTTCGGAGTGGACTATTGCATTTATTTTCGATTGAAGAAATTCAATTTTGTTCAATATCACATTCAAACATTGGACAATATTCAAAAGTGTTTTAAAATGGGAGACTTTTAATTTGGATTTTGTGTTTTTACTGCATCTTCCTGGTAAAAAACATCCCCTTAGGAAGGTGATGTTAAATACTATTGTGCTCAAATCTATAGTAAAAAATATTCTAAAGGAACGCAACGTACGTTTTACAAGAGTTCCGTCAACAACAAGAAGAAGAATTTGTTCAAGAACTCTTGAGAGTTCTTACAAGTTAGGACTATTGAAATAGTCGTTAGGTTTTAAAAAGTTCCTTTGGTGTTTGTCTTATTCAAAAAGAAAATCTTTATATATAAAAGAAAATTTGGTAGCAATTTCCTGACGTGTTATTTTTTAAGGCGATGCTATCATTGTAGTGCTTAAGAAAATGTAATTATCCTGTTTTGCCACTTTTTATTTATGTCTGATTAATACCTACAAATACAAAAAGGTTATTGACAAATACATTTCATTTTAAAACGCCAGAATTTCTCTTCTTGGGATAATTATGGCAGACATCTTAAAATTTTGCGTTTTCTCTTGGAGACCGGGTATATTTTCAGTTACATTGAGTGATAAATAAAGTGGAAACGTAAATTAAATATTATAATTTATAAGAATTTGTAAACGACAAACCTCAATGAAATTTCTATTTGAAATACTAACTCAACGTTTTTGTAGTATTTGCATACATATTTATTTCAGCATTTTGTATAACTTTCTAGTAAAGTAGTTGCTTTAAAATAACAAAATTAAATGTCAATATTTTAGTGTGGTCATGTACTGGATAAATTTTTCTCATCGCAGTTTAATTTTTTATAAAGAATTCTATGCCGTTTAACCTCCGAGTTTTAAATATTATTTTGATCATTCAAGGTAAACAATAACAAAACTATCACTTTCATTGACCATTTAAAATTTATCTTACCTCTTGAAGCTTGACGGGGAATTTATGTTTTACATTTCTTTAAAGTAAGATCGTTTTTATTACGCCAATATCTTACAAGAAACAGGTTACTGAGGTTGAGTTCCTGTTTTTATTTGTGTGTTTGTTTATGTCTCCTTATTATTTTATTTTACCTGGAAAGAAATTACCACCTTAGAGGCTGATTACGTATTAAATACAACTTCATCATCCTGTCATTTCAATAAAACACGTTTAAAAGTACTTATTGATAATAATTTCGTTATTTATATTTTGGTATTCAAAATTCTAAATACGTATTTTCCAATATTGATGAATTCAGAAATACATTTCAAAAAAATATTATAAAATGAAACAAATCTGTAAAATAATATCCCATTGATATTATTCTGAAAAATATATTAAATGTAGGATTTATTTGTTTATTTTAATTTCAAAATATATTATAGTTATTCTACATCTTATTATTGTTAATTTACCATCTGTGATAATTATAAAATCTGATAGATTAAATTACAGTATTTTTGATAATTAGGAAAAGTCTTGCCACAATAAATTAGGCACTACTTAAAATACATTGACAGGGTAAATAAAAAAACTGTGGCTGTCAAAAGAAGTATTGTACAAAGGACCGTTTATTAAGCAAGGCAACAACATTGATACATATTTTACTTTACATTTCAAATTTAATTCAAACATTATTGTGTATCTTAAATATGTATATTATTTGGTTTTAAAATGTAAATCAATGAATAAAATGAATATTATATTTTTATCCACGTCTACGACCCATTTAAAATGCTTCTACCGACGTCTATAAAACTAACTCATAGTTTATTTCACGATCGATACCACCAGTGATACTATCAGAGGCTTCAAAGAGACATTCCCCCATCTAGCGAGACCTAAAGAAAAGAGTTGAATACTTAATGTATACAGCAATAATAAACTGCACAATTATTAGAACTGTATTACAGCAGTTTCTTTTCACTGACTTTGAAAATGTTGATAAACATCACAGATGTATAAATGAACATTATAAACTCAAGACATAATAATGATTCAATAAAATACTTGATTTTTCTAATTATAATTTGAACTTCATAATAGGTTTTAATTAGCGAAAAATAAATATGTTTATGTAGTTATTTTTTAAAGCATTTATGGAAAAATAAATAAGTGTTTAAATATTTTAAAAAAATCCCGGATCATCATTATGTAAGCAATCTAATTATTAAACGAAATTTCTGTTTGTACGTATAAATATGGTAGTTCACCACCTGATTTCCTCTAATCTTGTTATGGACCTCATGTCAATATTTTTTTCAGTATTTAAGTAAGCATAGAAAAACACGTCAGTGTCCAATAGATTTTAGGTGACACTTTCAACAGTCCATTATAGATTACTCATTGTATGATATTGTTAAATATAATAAAGTAATAACCAAATATTTCGTTATATTTATTGATTTATTAAGAAATTATCAACTGCTACTATATTTTATATTATATAAATAACCCAAACTTTCTTGAATCATCTTTCAGTCGCAGAATTTTCCTAAATATTAGAGGTAACAAATTGTTTAGATGCACTGAAGAAATAATTTTATAAAAAATAGTAATTTAGTTTATCTCATTTTTAATTGGTTTTGTCAAAATTTTTAAAGGAATGTACAAAATCGGTAAATATATATATATATATATATATATATATATATATATATATATATATATATATATATATAAAGTTGAGACAAGCGTTAAATTGCGTTGAGTCAAGTTTGCATACCAACCTCTTGACCTTGTCTCTTTTTTTACACAGAGAACATAAATAAGTTCTTAAGAGCTGACAGATTATATTGAGGCTATTTCATCTAGACTAGCTTATATTCTTCATATTTAATAGTTTGTTATAGTGTAATGGCAGAGATGATAAACAAATATACTAACAGAATAACATATAATACGCAACAGTATACTGTTGTATGTGATAAAATTATAAGTGTATGTATAGCCTACTAAGTTTTATATTTTCATATTTGTATTTGTTATATATGACGGATTTTAAGAAAAAATAGTTTGTAGCTACAGTGGAAACATTTCCATCAATAATACCGATCAATAAGATGAAAGTAAAGTTAAACGTCTCGTATTTCGAAATATAAATGATTGTTATTTTGTGTAGTTTTACTCACAGCTGATGAAACTTTTTTTTCAACATGTTCTCATAAGTATAATTTTACTATATTGGTATATATATATATATATATATATATATATATATATATTATATGTGACCTGGACAGCGTAAAATGAACTTTAACTTTTATTTTTATCTCGTTATTTTACGCACTGTGCTAAGGAATGTTTTGTTCCTAAATCGTAAACTTCCAAGAGATCAGTTATTTATCATAACTGAAAATGACAAATTTTGATGTTTTGTGTTCATAAAAGAAAAAAAAATTGTTTTAAATAAAAACCGAAGTGAGACGCAAAAGGTAATAAATGAAAAATTAGTCTAATAATATATACTTTAAATTACTTTTTCTTTTTTTTTTCTTTTTTGAAATGGATATTATACTGAATGTAACTATTGTAATTGAAACACTTTAAATTAGAAAGTTTCAATTATTACAAATAACACTTTAATATAAGAAAATAACGCCTGGGATTAGATAAAAATGGAATACTGAAGTTCATATTAAAACTACTTGGATGTATAAAATGTAATCGTTTAAATATTTAAACAATTATTTTTTAATGGATGAAGGGGGGAATTTATAAGATGAGAATAGTCTATTTAGAGAAAAATGTGCACAAAGTTAACTGTTTCATAAAATCATTTGTCTTCACAGGGGATTTAAATGAAAATACTTAATATGCTAGAAGAAAATTGTATTACGTAACACATTTAATTATGTATTTAACACATTTAACACATTGTATTACGTAACTAATTCTTCGAAATTAGTGGTCACGTTTTCCATATTATTACATTTATCTCTTTCTTGCTATTTAACATAATTAAAATAATGTTTTTAATCAATCTAGATATATTTTGAGTTTTTTCGTAGAGAATATTATCTACAGAAATAATGTTTTTTTGTAGTCCAACGCAAGAAACATAAAAATAATAAGATATTTTTTGTGTGGTTACGGGTAAAATAATCACTGTATAGGGTATAATATTTCTTAAAATATTCCTTTAGAGAAACATATTCCTTTAGAGTATTTCTTTTTTTACTCCTCGGTTGTATATTTTAACGTCTTGTTTTAGTAACGTTTGATCACTTCTTTTTACGCAATAGATATGTTTTTTTTTTGCGAAAACATAAATACTTAATTTTCTTGCAAAATTACGTATACTTGTATAAACTATATATTTTACGTACTTTTCATAAGTCTTTAATTTATATATAAATACATTTTAGATCCAAGCATTTTAAAGGTTTTAATTATTTGAGGTATTACAGCACGTTCAAAAACCTACACATGTTCATAGTGATTGCAGCATCATGAACAATGTTAAAAGTAATTGAATTATTGACTTGCATAAAATACGGAGTATTTGCAACTCAAGGGTTTATAGAATACTACTGTTTTTACTCATTCGGCGAATGAATAAACTATTTGAAATATTTTATTGATGTTTCCCTCACTCTGGGTTCAAAGTTGCTCTGATATATTGATGTTACGTGATCAGAATTATCCCAGCACTAGTATGATCAATGTCTTCAAATCCCTACACATAAATTATTGATATTCTGCAACATAACATGAACTTTTTTTTTACTCGTGAGTCATCCAGTCGATTAAATTGATAATATTTCATTTATATATTTTATATCGTGTATTTTTCACTTGAAATAATTATAAAATATAAATAGATTTTGAAATTTAATGTTTTTTATTTATCGAAAAGTGCATGTTGCTTTTATATCTTTTTACAGGTTGAGACATTTATAGAACAGCCTTTATAAATATAATGTTTTACAGAACAATTAGTTTTATGTAAATACGAACGATTTACCAAATATATATTTAGGCAAATATAGAGTAAGGGAAAATTATAGACTTTTATAAACCCTCATTTTTTTGTGGGATTGAATAGGGACATATTACATGGCAAGTTGGGGAAGAAATACGGTACCAAATTAGATTCCAAGCAATCACAAGGATTAGTATTTGCTAAGGACTGTCGCTATTCTTGATAAAGTGCGACGAGAAATAAATGTAGTAAGTGGTTTGTTTTAATGAGTTTGAATTAACAATTTATAGTCAGAAAAATTTTTTTTTTTGTTTTACACAAGGAATCAAAATAATACTGTTAAAATTATTATTTTCGGAAAATGTATATTTTGTTATTATTCTTTATAAAAGACACCTAAATGCAATTATGGAATACTTTAGTAATTAATACTAATTATGATTTTACTTTTGTAATGAATTTGTTTTCTTTTAAATAATTAACTGTATGTAGAATTGAATTTTTATTCAAACCCATGTTTTTTTTTACCTTTTGATTTTATCGGTAATGACATGTGTTATTAATTTTTTAATTTTGATGTTATGAACAACTGTTATAATTGTTTAAGATTGAAACACAAAATTTATTTTTACTTAAAATAAATGTATTTAGTGTAATTTTGATATAGTCTATATGCTACTGTCAGATTAAATTCCTGAAATTGAACAAACATTGATTGTTTTCATATTCCGAACAGAAAGATAATAATATGTTTTCAATATAAATTGCAGATATAGAGGAAAATCTTTTCAAAATTGAAGTTATAGAAAAACTTTTAACATTATTACGTTTACATAAGATATATATATATATATATATATATATATATATATATATATATATATATATTATATATATTAAAATGTGTGAAACATAAATTGTATATATTTACATTCAACTCTCTCCTCGAGGGACTGAATTTAATAAAAAATATAAAAAAATTGTATCGTAAACATTAAATAAATTAATGTTCAGACTATAGTAAAATTTGAAATTGCAATTTTTTAATTGGTTTATGATTTTTTCTAAACATAAACAATTTTAACAAGCTAATACCACCGGAGTTCAGAATATTAATGTTAAGAAATTCTAATATACATTGTGATTCAAAATTGCAGAACAATTATTTGATATCTGATTTTAGAGCCAAATTGAAGAAAAGGTTATATAGATGTAGGTCCGAAAACGATTTTCCAGTTGGTGGCCAATTTGTATTTTGACAAAATAAATAAATATATTTTTGTATTTGATAAAATATTGATTAAAGATTTTTTTTAACGTATTATTATTAAACGTTACTTGTATACGAGAAAACATGAGTTTATTTTTGTAAATTTTCTATATTTTTTCTAAATGTCAATGGATAAATGAGTTTTAAAAATAATATAATATCTCTGTAATTATTTTTAACAACCAAAAATAACCTAAACCAAAACACTATGAAATAAATCACCCATTTCATAAAAATATACCAAAATTAAAATGAATCAGTTTCAAAATGAGGGTTAGAGTATTTATATTTATTTGAATATTTGATATTTTGTTTTGCTCATAAATATTTTCTAAAAATTTAGTATAAAAATTATTATTATTACATTATAATTTCAAAATACAATTGTTTTAGAGTAATAATTTGGGTTCTTGTCAATTAACTCAAAATTCAGTTTTTATTTTATATTATTATTATTATACAAATAGATTCTCCTTTGAACTTAAAAAATGCATTGCCTTTTTCATAAAAAGAAGAGAATATTTGGTCTCTTGTAAATATTTTTTAAATTTTAATCGTTTTCGAGATATTTTACTTCGTCGGCCATATATTTAAACGTCGGCCATTTAAAAAAGTACAAAACATAATTTAGGTATTCTAGTATACTGGTAAATATTAGATAAATAATGCTTATACGAAAAATTCAATGAATATATTATCTACTTCTAAAGGTATTTTTTCCACAAAATGACTGATTGAAAAAAAAAAAAACTGTTTACGCACTTATGTTTCGCTGTAGAATCAACATTCCGAAATACTGGTATAATATTTTGAATCACCATGTAAATAAATAAATATATGCGAAGTTATGTTAAGTTAATTTAAGTAAATATTATTTTAAGTATGAAGAAATAATTTAGTTTCTGCTTTTGTATGTGCTATATGAAGTATTGTATTAACTTAGAGTTTCAATTGAATACATTTATGAACGAACATATTAATTATTTTGAAATACAACGTTCATAAAATGAAATATATTATATGCCATGGGAAAATTCTCTCGGTTTACATATAATATTTATTAAATTTCGTAATATATAATTTTTATAGGCAGGCTAGAATAAAAAACTGAATTAAGATAATATATTTCGCATTTTATAATTTTTATTATTGTATTTTCATAGGATATTTCATTCTTTTCTTTTTAACGTGATCTTCTATAAATATCAGAAGATAAATAATAACAATAGAAGATTGTGTTGTTGTGAAAATATAATAAATATTATCATATTCTCTGTGAGTTTACAAAAAATAATAATATAATAATAAAAAAATAAATAAATAAATAAAATAAAAAATGCAATAAAAATAAGTATTTATCTACTCTATCCTTTTAACAGGGGAGTTTCTTGCTAAGAAACTCCAGTTAAGGACTATAACTGCTCCTAACTTCCATGTAGTTTCACCCTTAAGTGTAACTTCTTGTTATCCCAGTACCTATTTCGCAAGACTAGCAAATCCTTTCCCAACCCCATTGCAGGAAATTTTGTAACTTCATTAGTAGACTCCTGACAACATTCAAAGCAAATCCTTACTTGGAAGTTTGATTGAATAGACAGAAGCTTTGACGTTTACAAAACAAATTCTTACAAACGTGCTAAACTTTTCAGTGCGTCAATAAAATTTAGTTAACAAATGTGTTTATTAAAAAGGAAATTTAACTAGTTATTACTGTATATACCAACTTTTTACGTATCTCAAGATTTAATTTATATGTATAGAAATCACTTTTACAGTAGGTAAATTGTTGAATTCTGAAATTGAGACAAATAGAATAAAACTTTCAATATGACTTATTACTTACGTCACGAGAAGGACTTTTTTATGTATGCACTATAATCCGTCACTTTTTTTCTTCTGTATACTCGAAATGAAATGTGTTCATAATTACATAAAATTAATTTATGGACTATATCTTACAGTAATATTTTTTTTAAAAAAACCTTTGAAATAACCGTGTTTGTTAGGTCCGTATTAAATATAAAGCAATTAATAATAAACTAAAATGCGATTCATTTTAATACTCATTTCTTTTTCTTGTTTATAATAATGTTACTTTTCTATATAATATCATCTTTATGTAACATTTTAAACTACGTTTGAATGTTGTAAGGTCGTTCTCCTTTCAACGTTTCAGGTTCGTATCTTATATATTATTTTGTTTACTTGGTAAAACTTTATACCCATAGTTATATATATATATATATAAAACACTTTTATTTTATCGTTTTTCATACACTTGTCTTACAACCTGCACCTGAGGTAGAGTAAGACAATTTAACAGTTGTCGAAATAAATACGCTATTGCCGGATTTGGAAAGTATTAGGAAATTTAACTTGAATTTAATCAAATATTTTATGTATTTGAGGTCTTAATCCTAAACTGAAGGAATAAAATGTTATAAATACAATTATTTTTTCCTTTTGATTTCATTAGCGAATGGTGGTGCAGAAGCATTAATTTTCCGATTTCGTGAAACTACGAGAAGAACTGTAATTTAAAGTGTTGTATAACTATAGTTGTAATACTAGTTTTTATTTTAACTAAATTTTATATAACATGTAAGTGTTTTTAGTTATATGATATATAGATTAGACCAAAAACAATTACGACAAAACACAATTTTATAAAACTAAATGATTCATGAACGTATTATAAAGAGACATTTTCTTTACTTTTTTTATTTTTAACTTAAAGATTTTGGAAGTGGAAGATCTTTGTTTACATTTTACCAAGCAAGAGATATTATTTTGAAGCGACTTAAAAAAAAAAAAAAAAAACATAATGCTGTTTTCTATCAATTGGAAACCAACTAACGTGTTTTGCTACAGTGGATTTCTGATTTTGAAGTCCCAGGTTCTAACAACCATTTTATTTTGTTTTTACTTTCTTGGGTTCTAAACTTAATAATTTTTAATAATTTCTTGATTAAGAAAGTGTAAGTCTAAAATAATTTAAACTAACAATAATAAATTTCAAAACAATTTTAAATATGCATTTATTTCAAAGTAGTTTTATTGTTTATTAGTTTAATTTAGTTTAATAATCATATGAAAATACTGTATTTAAAAAATATATATATATAATTTTTATAGTTTCAGTAAGTATACTAAATATACTGAATATATTCTGTATACTGAATATACTGAATATATTCTGTATACTGAATATACTGAATATATTCTGTATACTGAATATACTGAATATATTCTGTATACTGAATATACTGAATATATTCTGTATACTGAATATACTGAATATACGAATATACTGAAGTACTTTATGCCAACTGAAAAATATATACAAAATTTTGTAATACTTTCATGATACAAAATTTAAAACATAATTTAGAGGAACAAGTAATCAAAGTTAGTGTAGCTCAATAAATAAAAAAATATTGTTTTATAATAATACCATGAACGGTTGTGTAGTTTTCTTAATAACATTATTTCTTCGTTTTCTATCACCGCATGAGGACTCAAAACAGACAAATTAAACACACATACGAAAATACAACAGTTTTATAATTATAATGTGCAATACTGTCTCTATCCAAAATGGAAAAATGAAACTATTTTAAAGTATCATTGAGTTATAAGCCAATGCTTATTTTGTTTGACAATCCTTTTTCTGTTCCTAACATATTGTCAACCCACATTCGTTATTTACTTTGTTTATGACGTACTGACATAGTTTTTTTCTAGTTTAATTTAAAATAATTGCATAATTGTTTTTATTAAACATTTTCCTCCATTTTCTTATGTTTATGTTAACAATCAACATCTAAATTATATATATATATATTGGGTACAAGATACAAATTACATTGGTACAATAATTTATGCTATGGTCCAATCAAAATACAAAAGGTTAGATAGATATTAAAATACAATCCCTAATACGTAGTATACTTTTGCTATATTTTAATTTTTTATTTATTTGAAAGGGATTGTGAAAAATCTTGTAATTTAAATTTGAAATTATCAAGTAAAATCATTTGACAAACATAGCAAACTACTTAATTGACAAAATAACATCAAAAATACTAAGTTTAAAAGATAACACAGAAATACTTCAACAAGACCAATATGTTTGGTAATGTTCAGTGTATTCGTTTTGTTTTTGTGAATGGATACCTACAAATTGGACGATGACTCTAATATTGTAATTATTATTTAACGGGAATGGAAATAGTTGTTTACTTAAAACTGGGTAAATTAGTTTTTACGTGTTTATGTTTAAATTATTTACCCATAGAAAGCTATATTTATGTCAATTTCTTATGTCGATTTTGTATATTCGTATTCATTTTCATTAAGAATTCTGTTAATTTTGAATTTTATTAACATCTATTAAATATATTTAAAGTTCAAACTTTATATATTTTTTGTTTGTTTAAAATTAAATAAGGACGATAATAAATTTGAATAGTTACAGGATTATAATGACATATCTATTATTGGTTTTATGGTTTGAAATGAAATTCTACTTTTTTTTTTTCACAAATTATAAATAGGCATCATTAATCAATTTAAAACCACCATAATTTAAGTTCTTCTTAAAAGACAATTTCTAGTACACCTCATCTCTAAGCTACGGTACACCCTCACGTAGTTGAATGTAGTGGCTTTTAACTAAATTGAACATTACCACAGATTGGAGACGACACAGATTTTCTATAGAATACACCAAACTTCCACAGCGGTATTACACTTTTTGTTTAATAAATATACACTATCTGTCAATTTTTGTACAAAAAAGGAGAACTTACTAATATTTTAAAATTTATTTTTAGATTGACTATTATAAATTGAGTATCTTTTTTCTTTTTATCTTTCCATAATTTTTTATATTGAAAAAAATAGCAGTAGTAAACAACTATAATAAAACAACATTATTTGTAAAAATAAACACTATTGCAAAACTCCTCTTATATATTATATTATATATATATATATATATATATATATTGTGTAAATACCTACAAAGGTGATATACTACAAAGTTAAAATCATTTCAATGTAACAACTAAGATATTTATTTAATTTATATAATATACAATGTTCAGAGAAGCATAAAGTCATGCTATATCCATGATAATAAACATGAAATAAATTATTAATAATCAAGTGCAGATATTAACAGTAGGTCTAAATTTATTTCTCTCTATTCAATTTTATATTTTAACAATATTGTAATTAGTTTACATTCCTCAAAATATGTACTTTAAACTAATTAATTGTATTGCAATTCTGGTTAACTTTAATCTCTTTTACGAAATTGTATGATTGTATTTTTAATAAATGAAAATCCGGCAGTCATTCAATTATTGTAACTACAACTTTTTATGTTTTTAGTAATTAGAGTTTTATTAAATTATTACTTAATTAATTATTTTCTTCTATTACAATGATTATTTGAAATGGATATTTCGAATTGTTTGAACAAAGTATATAATTCAATATATGAAACACTCATTAGGTTAACTGAGTATAAAATAGACAAAAGTATACTGGGATAACTTATATATTTTATATATCTTATTTTAGCTTCAACAAACTGTACATTTTCACTTTGCGTAGATACGCAAATTAGAACTTTCACTAAGATGACTAGAACAATTCTTTAAGTAATTGTTAAGCTTCTAAGTATAATTTGATTACAAAATGAACATGAAATTGTAATATTTCAGTGACTTGACTAACAGAGAGAGATTCTGAGTTGCACGCTACAGAATTCTTTGATTCTTCCCGTCATACATACACCCATATCCATTAAATATACTAAATAGGTCCAAAGTCGTTTCCTTGAGTAACTCCTACTGCTATATCCGTCACCCCAGAAAGTTCACACTCATAATTGACCCTAAAGCATTTTCCAAATATGACTTAAAAAATTGGTATAATTGTTTTGGGAGTTCCCATTGCAAATTACTGTGCAATGAAGTAGTCTTTCTTGCCAGACTTTGTTAAACGCTTGTGATATATACCGGAACAAAGATGAGCAAACTTTACGTTCTTCAAGGTAGTGATTTTTATATAAAATTTCTAATTCGATATACCTGGTCAATTGATGAGTTTGTCTCCAAACCTAAACTGATGCTGAGGGATTAATTTCCTTTTATTATTTAGAAGTGATCCAGAAACTGAAAAAATAGAAAATAACCTAAAAATCATATTGGAATAACTAGATGAACAAAAACACACAAATAAATTAATATTTATTAGAATAAGTAGAGTAGAAAGGAACAAGAATAAATAAAAATAAAAATATGATCGTTGCTTTAAGAATAGCAACCTGGAATGCTAATAGTCTTGGTGAGCAAAATAGCATTAAAATTTCGAAAATACTCAAATCAAGATGGAAACAATGCAAGTAACAACAATTACAGTGAATATCATAAACAAAGAATTTAATATTTCATCTATATTACGGACACCTAGATCTAACTTAAGAAAAGAGGACTATGCTAAGGTTTTTAAACGACGATTTCATAAATTTATTATAGGGGTTACTTCATTGCAAAGAATACTTATTGGGTTCACGGTTGACTACTGCAAAAGTAAAGCAATATACGAGTAAGGAGTGGAAATTAAATGAAATTTTTACTCTACTGGTATACCACCGTATTGGCCAATCATATATAGAAAGATTACTGACCTTATTGATACAGGTACGCATATGTCTGTGGGAGTTTATATATTATGTTCTGGCCATTCTCTGGTTATCTTAACAAGAAAATGGAAATATAATAAAATAGGTTGAACCTCCTAAATTAACTAACTTTAAAAGAAAATGGGGTGATTTTAGAAATGAGAAAACTACTATTACCACTTAAACATCTGTGTTTGGTATCGATTTCTATTCTTATGGAACTGAAGAAAGCATATGCTTTGATTTATTAAATTAGAAAAGAATGTTTTTATATTTTAGGCGGAATATTAAGTCCACCAGTAATATTTTATTACACGATGACGTAGTGTACGAAATTCATTTCTTAACCAGTCGATGTACAGAGTTAGGTCGGAGCTAGCAGACAGAAGGGAGCTAAGACAGTGTTAATTGTATTTAACTCATTTATAAAAGCAGAAAGTGTCCAGGTAGTTGCAATTTGTTAGGGTTACTTCCAACCATCTCTCTTCATATTCCCTTGTTATTATTTGATAAGCGTCTACAAAACAACAAGACCGAAAACACAAATAAGAATTAAGCTTAATTTATAAGTTTTGCCTACATTATCCAACAATAATTAGTGTTTAAAGAAAAAAAAACGTTATTAAAAACCAGTAGTTGCATCGCAGTGTATTTTTTCCTGATATTCAAAGAAGGATTTAAGTCTTATAAAATTTTGTTTACTTAAAAAAAATTTTGTCGAAAGATATTTTGTGTACACCACTTCAGGACAGATCCTCGGTATACCAACTATTAATATCATGACACAGAAAAATGTAAATTTTCTTATTTTGAAAGTTAAAATACCATTACTCATGTGACCTAAGTAGGTATGGTGTAACATGTTGATATAATAAAAAATAAAAAAATGTGTAAATTTATTCAATTACATACCCAAAATTCAAAATGGTGGTCGATTAAACTTAAATACGTGGAGAAAATTCATAAATTCTCCTCCGCTGGTACTTTTTTTGAAGAATTTGCCTCACTGTTGCAGATCAGTTTCAAGAAGTTAAGTACATGTAACAAATTTAGATGATTTACAATTGCTGAAACGATATTTTCAACAAATAATGTGGTTACATATATTTGTTGATAAAAAGATGCATCCATATTTTCCACGTTTAAATATGGAATTATATAAAATAACATCATATTAAACTGTATAAATATGTTTGTCATTTGTGAAGAATATAAATTAAATATTATCAGTACACGTGAACACGAAAAATAAGAGGAAAAATTTACGTTACAAATGTCGATGTTATTATTTTATAATATTATATAACCTGTTATTTTCAAGTATTTTACAATATATTTTATCCAATTCAAAACTAAAATCTGGTAAAATAATTATTGACTTTAAAGCAAAGTTAAATATTATTTTACGCCCTTCATTAAAAAACATTACTTAAAAATACAAACAATTTGCTGTGTTCGTTGCAAAGTTAGGCTGGAATAGTAATTATGGAGGAACAAATCTATTTTATGTACTGCAGAGGAAGGGTGCTGACTTAACCAAGGCACACCGTAGTGAGAGCCTTTGTAATGACTCTGTAATGTATATTACTGCGGCTAATGACACCATTTTGCTCTTGTAAACTGCAACGTAGATAAGCAATGTTAGAACTTTGTTTAGGATTAATTTTATTGATTTATATTAGTGCAGGATAATTGTTACGTTAATATTTATTGAGTAATAACATAATGGAACCAACAAAAATAATATAAACATAGACAATATATTTTTATTAGAGAAAAAAACCATCTCCTGATCGATAGTAAAAAATAATAAATTTTGATAATTGCAAAAGAATTATTGATGTTAAAGTAAGTAATATACATATATATGTTTTGTTGAAAGTCTGTCATAGTAATTTTTTAATAAACGTATATTTTATATAAAAAATGTTATATTTTTGAGTATTTCAGATCAAACTAACAAAGTAAAACTCGGTAAAAGCCACCTACATTTTTATAGTTTTCAATTTCACTGCTTAAAGGTATAAATCAAGTTCAAAGAATTTACTTTAAAAACCTTGTAATCGTGCAGACGTCCACTATTATTATCGAAATCATAAAATATATTTTTACTACTCTAACTGGGTTTTCTTCATCATTGCTCTATTATAATAGTTCATAACTAAAAACATTAACGTCAGCTTTAAGAAAATAAACATACACTGTTTAATAACTACACATTTTTGAAACCGTATTTGGTCAATCGAATTTAATGTTTCTATTATTTAAAAAAAAATGTTTGAGTTATTAACTTCCTACCTTAAGTTAACTAGAAAACAGAACTTAAACAGTTACTGAATTGGACTTCAACATTCTAAATAGGACACTGTTTAGTTACCATAAATATAGTTTAATTTCCTCTCCTTATCGAATGTATTAGGCAAATTTCTGGAATATCGAAAATAGTTACATTAGTGTAATGGAATTTAAAAATAATGAATGGTATTAACAATCATATGAGAAAATTGATTACAATGCGCATATTAGTGAAGTTGGTGACCAAGAATTATTTTTGATTCATTATTATATTTGTATTTAGTATTACATTGAACAGTTTTTTTGTATTTATCATAATTACACCAAATAAAGTTGTGTATTTCTTATATAATATCTTTACCATTATTTTATATTTTTTATAATTTATGAAGTAAAAATATTATATAAGAGCAAACACAAACAAAAATTAGTGATAACATATCACTTTATCCTTGGAAATATCATTTACTGGTTGAATAATTGGGCTGTTTTTGATGAATAAGTTGAGGTATGATCATTAAAAGATAGATTCGCGTGATGGATTTATTTTATATATACAGTATATATATATATATATATATATATATATATATATATATATATATATATATATATATATATAATGTTGTTCAATCAATATGATTACGTGGTCTATAGTTACATATTATAAGAGGGAAAAGTTTCCCAGTTAGTTGTATTTTATATTTAAAAAGTGTATTACTAAATTACTTACGTCTAGTAGCAATCTTGTGCTTAGCATTTATTAATACTTTATTACACCTGTTTCGGTATAACATATACTATAATCAGATGAAATAACACATTCAAAAACACACTGATTACACAGTGCACAAAAATAAATAAACATAAAATATTCGGTACTGCAGTAGAGGTCGAAAATAATATAAAATAAAGTTAAGGTAATATGGCCACAACTTACTAATGTAGTGGTCAACTGTTCAGTGAGAGATTATACAATTTATCTCGTTGACAGTCAAAAAACTAAATCCTTGACATTCTTATCAGCTAATGTAGCAAGCGTATCATATAGACAGTTAGATGCAAAATTCAATTTATCATTTATTAACTGTCCGGGTATGTTTTGAATTGTTTGCATATTTGGTACTCTTCTAGTACATCCATAGTTCTGCTTTTGTTTAGAATGAAAACTGTATATTAAGCAATATATTGGTCACACTAGAAGGAGTTTTAAAACCAGGTTCAAAGAACATTTACCACATAATAACTTATCTAAAATCAGCTCTAATTACGCTGAACACCTGATAGACAACGACCGTAAATACACGGACTTTGCTAGTAATCTGGAAATCATTCCAGTAATCTTTGTTTCAGTAACCATATAAAATGAATAATTCCATCTCAATCTAAATTGTATTAGTAAAATCAATTTACAACAATTTGAAAAACAGTTTATATTTGAAAAAATCATAAATAATTATGTTTTTAGTACGTACTTTCAGCCATATTTTCCCAAACAATATTTTATCTTAAAGATTGGAGAAAAAAATAGTTATACCAGAGTCAAAGTAATAACTAGATTGTTCGATTTTATAACCAAATCTGTGTAAGTAAAAGAAGTAAATTCTGTTTTTCTGGTAGAGGAAAGGTAATCTAACCGTAGTGAAAATAATGACACTTCTAAAATAAGATATTTATTTTAATTTTTCATGTTATATTTTGGACATTTAAGGAAAACTAAATATAATGACAACAATGAAGAAGATTTATTACGATTCAGCGTCTAATTTTTCTATTTATAACTGTTAAACAAAACAAAACCCACAAAAATTCACAAACAAAAATAAAAACGGAATTCGCACAACAGGCAATTGCAACCGTAAATTTGGAACGGAGTTTTTACGTTTTGTGTACGACTTCTGTTTTAATTATGTTGATTGTCGTATATTTGAAACCTATTGCAAAAACACAAATTTCTAATGTGGAGTCAATTCAGGAGATTGGCATTTGTGAGTCCTCTAGCATGTCGATTAAACCGTTCATACCATAATTATTTATGTTGTATAAAATCACTGGATACTCATCAATAGAGTGTGCAATACATAAGTACATATATTAATCTACCTTATAATCCCACAAATATTACGCAGAAATGAATATTAATGGAGTTTGACTTTGTACTCCATATATTTAAACAAGACCCACTAGCTTTTAAATATTATTGATTTCAACCCATGGATGTAACAAATGATGCGTCTTGTCGGGTAATGGTTAGGCGGAGTTTATAACCACAATAACTTTTCCTTTGACAGCTCCTGCGGGTAAATATATTCACCATTTGTGTTGAAATGTGTTTAGTCAAGTAGGTACTTTTGTTGAGTAAATATAGCTGTTACATTATTATGAGGTTTAGTAAAACATCAAAAACCTATATTTAGTGAAGTTCTAAATTATTAAATGGGAAAAATTATTCTCATAATTATAACAAAATATGTAATTTTACAAAATCAAATTTAGTGTCTTCTTCTATGCACATTTTAACAAATGAGATGTAATAATAACAGTTATATCCTTAAATTTAATCTTGTATACAAAATGGCATTAATTCAACAGATTTTTTTATGGCATTATGGCATTATACAAATTTTTTTCAACAGATTGAGGGTCTTGCTATGGGCTCTCCTTTGTCTCCCCTTTTAGCAGAAATTTTCATGGAACATTTTGAAAAGAAATTATTTAGTGTTAGTAATCCTTTGTTAAAGAAAATAGTTTATTGGTATAGATATGTGGATGATGTTTTGTGTGTGTTCGATGGTAGTACTAGGCAACTGTATTCTTTACTTAATCTTGTAAATGGTATCAACAAAGCCATTCAATTCACTATGGAAGTCGGTACGGATAATATCAATTTCTTGGACTTAAATATTAAAATCACAGATGGGGTTCATAGTTTCAAAATTTTTAGAAAACCTACTTACACGGATACGATTATACCCGCTAATTCTAAACACCCCATTAGTCACAAACATGCTGCTTTTCACAGTATGATTCACAGACTCTTAACCTTACCTTTATCGCCAGAAGACTTTCACATTGAATTGAATGTAATTAAGCAAATAGCGATTAACAATGATTATCAAGTTAAGCTTATAGACAGTATTTTATTTAAGAAACAAAAGAAACTCACTAATAGTTTAGTTTTCACAAATGATGCTAAGAGTTTAAATAAATATTGTAGGATAAAATTTGTTGGCAATATTAGTTATAAGGTAGGACATTTAATAAATAGTAAAAATGATGTAAAACCAGCTTTCTATTGTAATAATAATCTTGGTAAATTGTTAGTCAATAATAAGGATAAAAGAGACTTATTTGATAATAGTGGTGTCTACAAAATTAATTGTCATGACTGTGATTGTGAATATATCGGTCAAACTGGGAGATCTATCAAAACTAGATTAAAGGAACATGTATATTGTTGGAAGCATGGTAAAACAGATTCTAATTTTGCAAATCATTTACTAGATTCAGGCCATACATTTGATCCCATTGATAATGTCAAAGTTTTACACATAGAACAGAAAAGTAGGAAATTAAATAGTTTGGAAATTTTAGAAATTAACAGATCTGTTTTAAAATGCCATGCTTCTAACCTGAATGAACAAGTCAATAACCCATCCCCTTTGTTAAAACCTATTGTTTAAATACTTTCTCTTATCCATGTCCCTTTCAGGTAAAACCAGGTCATTGTCCCACCTCTGCTTTCATCCCCACCTTCATTCCTAGATGTTAGTGTTAAGTTGACCTGTATTTTAGTTTTTAGTTCTTAGTTGTCTGACGATGCCTAACGGCGAAACAGCTGTAGCAATAAATTGTTTTTTTGTGAAATTATAAGTGCTTTTTCATTTTTGTTTTGCCTTATTATGGAATTTCACCGAGTACCGACTGTAGTCACACTCAATATCAATGTCACTTTATTGAAAATTCCTTGATTTTTTTGGAACTCTGATGTCTTTATCTGATCATTCTCATTCACATGATTATAATAGCAATTCATACTTCCTACATATAAATTATATGCTTTCACAAAATACTCAATCAACGATAAAAGTAAGATTAGTATACAAATAAGTTAGAGTACAAAGTTTTTTATTAAAAAACTGATATTGATAATTAAATACATTCAGAATATATTTCACAAAAAACTTTTGTACGTCTTTGAAAAATTTTAGTTATTGAAATGCTCCCTCAATAATTAGAATTTTTAATTTATTTCATATTATTGACAATATTTATTTTTAAAATTTTAAGTAATGAATAAATATGGAACTTTCACGATTGAATTACTCCAAATGTGCAAAATTCCGTAAATTTTATGAACAAAGATAATTGTTCGTAAAGTCGAGTAGTGACATAAAAAAATAAATGTAGAGTCTTAAGTGATAATATCTTGTAGATATGTAACAATAACAATTATCCTAAAATAACATAAAAATGCTATTCCATCAATGGTTTATCGTACCACGTTGTCATTCTGTATTAAAATGATTTTAAAAGAGAAATCCCTATAAACTACAGAAGGAAAACACAGACACAGACAATGAAACTTGTTTAATGTTGAGCTATAGTATTTCATTTACAAGTAATAACGTGTCACATGAAATGTGGGATATGCAACTGTTGAATTCACCCTCAAGGTTGTAAGTAATTAAGTGTATTTCACTTGTCTCACATTGTTCTTTAAGCTATATGAATGTAGTATACATGTCATTTATTACTTCATTTTACATTGGTGTTAACAATTTTGTTAATGTGCGTAGGTAAGTAGATAAATTTAGTTTTATTGGTTGATGGTAAAAAATCAAGTTTTATACGCAGAGTTTATTTTAATTTTAAAGTTTGTTTACAACTGATACAATTTATACAATATTTTAATCTCTCGTTCAATTTTTTTATTTGAGGAAATTTAATGTAAATGATTTAATGATATTATGAGTGATTTAAATTAATCAATTAGGCTCTACCTTAGTAGTTGAAAACATGCAATTTTATTTAATATCCTAAGGAAAAGAGCCTCGGCTTTTACACAATTTTGTTTCCAGAAAATCATTAAATCTAAATATTACTATGACTATTGTATATCATCCATAGTTTACATATTAATTCACGCCTCAAAATTATAGATTTAGATTTTTAACAACAAATAACATTTGACAAAAATAATCAATACATATACTACTGATTACTACTGGGACCTATTTAGACTGTATTGAAGCTGAGATATAAAAGTCATTCTATATTTTATACTTGTTTTTATAGGAAAGTCATACTTTTCGTAACAGAAATTTCTTCTTTTATAAACAAATCAATGAGCGATATATAATCTAATATGTAAATATTTCGAATACAGTCAATGTCACTCTGGAATAAACCGATCGTTAATCAATAATGTGTCAAGAAGAAAACAATTTTTTTCAATTTGCGAAAATAGATAGAAAACTATTACGGAATTAACAAATACGATAGCTTATAGTCTCAAAACAAGAGAATAAGTTCTAATATTAAAATAAATAAAAGGGCTTAAAATTAAGTGCGTTAAAATATATGGTTTAATTTTCGTAAATACATTCATCGTTACATTATTAATGTACAATTGAATGTTATTTTATTACAGGTAATAGATGACTTTTATTATAATGGCATAAATTTTAAATACAAATAAAAGATAAGTAGTACAAAATACGTAGTGATTAGATAATTATTTTGACAGTTCAGTTTGATTTATCTTACTATTATGTCATAGTTTTTTGATATCTTTATTTTTTCATCACAGTGTCTGCCAGAAATCGAAACCAATATGTTCAGCTTAGTCATCTAAAAATTAGCATGCACGTTAAATTGTTAGTTTTTGAAGAAAAAAGCTAAAAATTATTGTTAAATATAAATAGTCAATTTGTGTATGGAGTGCAGGCCTTTATTTACAACGTATAGTGAATTTTTGTGCTGCCAGAGTCAAAGCACAACATAAAAAGAATGATTGCACCTCTTATTTTCTACATGATTAGAACTAGTAATAAAATTATGAATAAAATAGGGTAACACAAGTTCTGAAATTCTACGATAATATTAGATTTTCACATTTTTATAGTTATTACTGTTATATTCCTCAGAAAAAGAATTCACAATAATAATTCGAAAAAATAATTGGAGTTAACTGGGACTCATACTCTTGATAGCAACTTGATCTTCATAGAAACACTCATCTGGACAGCTTAGCTATCGTGACTCTAATTTATGATAAGAAGGTAAGAACCTTTTAACTGATAAACTATAGGAACTCCTATTTGAATTCTTATTTTTACTATGTTTAAAAAAAACTCTAAACAATACCACACCCCCATCTATGTGTATCCAGTGATTTTCTTTACTACAACATTTTACTTTAGATTTATCCAAAAACGTAGTTATATAAAAATATTATTTTATAGAGGTTACTGTCTTGTTTTATTTATTCAATATTTTAATATCCTAATTAATTTTTTAGAGATATAGTGTACATTTTGTTTACTATTTAAATAAATACGACTTAACTAACAATGAATTCTACTTCGATTACATAAAAATATTAAAAGTTAGACAATGTTTTCCAAGTTGAATTGAAATAATGTAATAAATTATTCTATAATTTAATCGTTATTTTGGTAAAATTAGTTCGTAACAACGTAATAGTTTGAAGAAATTTACCATGTTTATAGAATAACTTTGGTTGACTAACATAAGTTTTATTGGTCTACCGTACATATACCAAACTATTTGTTTCATACTGCTCTACTAGTTGGTAAATGTTCCAAGATTACAGTTATTATAAGATATTCATATAAAAACTGTTTGTTCTAAATGCTAATGCTGGTGGTTTGTTTCAACATGCTACTGGTCCAATCCAAGTAGACATTAAAAAACTTATAATGTTGAACCAACATCATGAGATTAATTAATAGACAACATTGTCAAGCCAAGACTGGAGAAGCTTGAAGGAGTAACAAAATTTGATTTAAATATTACACTTTTAAATATAATAATAACTAACACATTATAAAATTATAAACAATTATTCAGTGTGACTTATAGTATATGTGGAATACCGGTGTGCATAGTACGGCATTGGATAGATCTAAACTAATACAAACTACAAATATATACATAAATAACTCAATATTTGTAAACAAGACATTCTGGTTATCATATTTCATTGCCCTTTTGTCATATTTGTAAGTGCTTCATACGGGGAATCTTCTGATTAAAAACCTATTCATGTGATCTTTTAGCGTCAATCTAGCTAAAGGCATATGCATATAAGCTTCATTACTATGCCTTAGGTAAACATTTAGATTTTAAAACTTTCATGCAATGATAAACGTTTTATAACCAACATCTAAAATTATAAAATATTTTGAGACGTTTTTATGATGATTATATATATATATATATATATATATATATTGAAGTAAAAAATTACTATTGAAAGTAATGTTAATTCTATGTTACCGCATACATTATACAGAGGTTTTCTGTTTGGAATTTATATATTATAATGATATATATCGTTATTTAAAGTTATGATTTAAAATTCATAATTCCTCTCCCCTAGTCTTTGAACAAATAATCGATTAATATTTACAGTAGCAACAAATTAACTACATTTTCACATCGTACTTTGAAAATATTTTGCAATTACCTTTCAATGTCTCTGATTGGACAAAAGAGGGAAATTAATGTTTGTATAACTGAATTATAAAATCTTCCTTTACCTACAGATTCAAGTTCTAGAAATACCCTTATATTACATTAATTAATTTATTTCCAATTAAATTCCAAATGAATTGAATAGTATATTTACAAGGACTAACTAATACATTTTAAATTTGCATTCTTATTGATACCTGAAATAGCGTTAATTATCTACTTTATGTAGTTAATACTTTCGTGAATAGTTGACTGAATAATTAGAGTTACCTAAAACTTTCAACACAGAAAGTTAAATTTCTATCTTTGATTTTAGCATAAAATATGTAATGCTAACATTAACATAATTATTATTTCCCTTAATCTCAATCGTAATTACTACACCTCTACTGTAGTCTCGTTTAAGAAAATCTGATTAAGAACTAAATATAGTATTACACATATTAACAAAATTCCCCTCTTTAAAAGCTATATAAAAGGAGCATTTACGGAATCTTATAATGTCTTTGAACACTAGTACAATCATGGTCAAACATATCCATGCAGAACGTAGAACTGTAATTTTATTCAGAGCCATACAACTTTATAATACTCTGTATTTGTAAGTCGATGAAATTCAAATGTCGCAGTTTGTTGGTTACATAGCCAGCAACATATTTCAAAACGGAGATGACTGTAGTAAAAGTTCGGTAAAGATATGTGAACATAGTCAGGTCCATATGGATCGACTTTAAGCAGCAAATTAAACATAAATAAAGATTATCCATAAAAAATATCCTGAAATACAGGGAAGGATTTGTAAATAAGTTTTTTTATCAATCTTGATAGAATTTCTTCTAGACATAGATTGTTTTAGCTGATTAAAGGATTGTGGTAATTTCAATAAAGTATTTTAGTTTAATATTAATATGAAAGTTCCACAATTAATATGTTAATATTACATTGCTGGGAATTAATTAGTTTTTTGGGGGAATAGTTTAGGTTGTTTCAAACTTAATATATTATTGGACTAATTATTTTAGAAGTTATTTAACTCGATATAACTGATAATTGCGATAATTAATTTAAGTTTTAATGTAAGTTTGCAAATTAGCGAACATTCTCTCACTTATGTTCATCTGTCGTTTGGCACAAACTCTTCACAGTAGCAACGAGATAACTCAACGAAAAAAAGAAAATATTCAAGCTATGATAGAAAATACAAAAATTCAATTTTAAAATTTATTTCCATTAAAAGAAATCGCAAAAATTGTATGTATTATAAGTATAAAACTATATCCAATAATAGCTGGTAAAATCTTATGGATTTATTTTAGTGGTTTTTTTCTCTAAACATTATTTCACCATATACAAATATATGTTTTATTAAGTAAAGTATTACCTGTAATTATATTTTAGGACAGTTGGACCGAGGTGTTACTTCCTGCATGATATGGAGGTCTTATTGATCCAAATCCCATTAATGCAAATTCTTTTTTTAGACACTTAACTGCAGATCCTGCAGCTCCTAACACTTCCCAACTAATATTCACAGGTTTGGAACATTTCTTAATGAACGAGTTGACTTGATTTATCATCCTTCTGTAATCTCTTATTAAATGAGTAGTGGTTCTCTTCTATCACAATGAGTAATCTGGTTAGATAAAGTGTCCTGTTAAATGGAGGAATCTCCATTCCAATATCGTTTCTGGGAAGAATATCGAATGTCTGTTCTATAGCTTCATTGGACTCTCAACAATATCATTTTCTGTTTACTTCCTCAATTTCATATAATGACGGTCCTTATAATATCTGAATATAATAAACATAACAATATTTAATCAGTTAGATTCTGTTTTGTATATCTTTAAACAAGACTCACTAGGTTTTTGATGTTATTGAATTTCGCCGTTTAGAGATAGTAGTAGAGAGTTGCCAAGCCCGCCGGGGGTAGTTTTCTGTAATTACCACCCCCTAACCACCCCCTCATATTTTTGACGTCATAACAGTGACGTCATCACCACCATACGTCACTATAGTGACGTCATCACCACAATACGTCACTATAGTGACGCCGCCATCCACACGTCATCGGGTGACGTCGAATTACGTATCTGTAGCGTCACCCCCCAGTGACGCGCTATTCTATTGGCAACGCGAATTACGTAAATGATGTTGGGTGACGTCGAATTACGTATGTGTGTAGTGACGTTTTTTACGTATCTGTAGCGTCACCCCCCAGTGACGCGCTATTCTATTGGCAACACGAATTACGTATGTTATAATGATGTCACCTCTACATCATGACAATATATGTATGAATGTTGACATGTTCAAACATGTCCAAACATGAAACATATTTTAAACATGTTCAATCATGAAATATATTGTCATTACTTAGTTGGTCGTTATTGCAGTCAATTGTACCAAGACGTTGTAATGATGATATTTATATTTTTATTATTACCCGTTTTTGTTAAAACGGAAAATGAAACTTCATTTGTTTTAGAACATTTATCTAATTTTGGTTATTTGAATACTTTAAACAATTCCATTTCTAACGTTGATTCAACAACACTAACGGATGCTTTACTTCTTTTTCAAGAATTCTATAATTTAACTGTTAATGGCGAAATTACCAATGAGACTTTAGAATTAATGAAAACACCGAGGTGCGGTTTGCAGGATGATGTGTTTGGGTTTTCAACATATACGAGGAAATGGAATAAGAAATATTTAAAATGGTATTACTCTTATGCCAATAAAACTATTATAAATATAACTAAGGAGGCTTTTAATACTTGGGCACAACATACAGATTTAATTTTTTCATATGATAAATACGAACAAGACATTTTAATTTCTAATAAAAGAAGAACGCACAAATTTCAAAAACTATCCGATACTTGTTCCAATAGTTTAGATGGTAAAGGTAATAAAGTTGCCCACGCATATTTTCCTAAATATGATTATTCAACAGTTGAAATACATGTTGATTCTGATGAATCTTGGTGTTTAGAAATGGATATTACTAAATGTCATCCAGATACAACTAGTTTATTAGCTGTTTTAATTCATGAAATTGGACATACGTTGGGTATATTACATTCAAATGATGTAACGTCTATAATGTTTCCATATTATAACTATGATAAAATTGATCTAGGAAAGGATGATATATTAGCTGTACAAAGTTTATATGGAACGACAACACCCACTTATTTCAGTTCAACTACACCGACTACATATACTACAGCAGAGACAACAGAGACAACGGTATCTGTGGTTGAAGAACCAGATTTATGCGATTTGAATAATTTGAAAACATTTTTAATAATTAATCAACAACTATATATATTTTACAAAAAATGGTTTTGGATAGTAAATTTGGAAGATAAACATTATAGCAAACCACAACTTATAACAGACTGGTTACTGTTTCTTCCAACAGATTATGAAAAAATTGATTTTCTTTACCAAAGACCGTCGGGACAAATTGTACTTTTTATTAAGAACAACATATATATGCTTGAATTTCCCTCCTTAAAACTTGAAGTTGGCTATCCAAAACATATTAGCGTTCTTGGCGCTAGATCAAATATGAAAATTAATGGTGTAGTTAATTCATATTCAGGACGTACTTTTCTATTTTTCAACGATGTTTATTTTATGGAATTAGATGAATGTAGTTTTACTGGAAAGAGTTATGGACTTATATATAAAACATTTAACACTTTACCTTCTAATATGGAATCAATATTTAGATATACAAATGGATTACTATATTTTTTCAACAATAACACAGTTTTAGAATATGACGAGTTTTTAAATACATTAGTTAAGGTAGAAAAGAATAATTTATCAATTTTTGAAATTGAATGTTTAAAAAAACCTTCAGCTTATACTAACGTATTGCAGCAATTAAAATATCTTGTATCAACATTAGAGCAACGCTAGCCATGACAACTATTTCATCCAATAGTAAAAGAGTTTTTTTCAACCAATAGTATTGCGTTATATTTTTTGACTATAAATAGCTGGTGAACGTAGTCACAATTATTAGTGTACTATAATGTCATTGTCAGCAGTGAGTTTATTTCAATTATGTTCGGAAAAAGTTTGCGGTCAAGTGAAACGATTTCAAGATATAGATAAGTTAGAACTACCAGTGACTATTCAAAAATATTTAAAAACAATTTGTAAGAAAACATGGATGAATTTAAAATGTGATACACAAGGTTATTTATATGAAAATATAGACTGGAATAATGTTTCGCATACAGACTTTGTCATGTTAATGAACCATCCTCTAGAGAAACCTAAATTTGGTTACGATAGAAATTACATAATAATTCAAAAGTTTCACTATGGAAATGATTCATTTTTTTTGTGTCGCGAATGTATGAGTGAATATGTTCTTTTCAAAGACGATTTTGATATAAAAAAAGCATGTTATATCTTTATCCCAGATGTTGTATATAGGGATGACTTGTTAGTTGATCTTATATGGAAATGCGAAAGTTGGTGTGATAAATGTGTCATATCGCCACTATTTAACATTTTCAATATCAAAGAATGTTCTATTGATGATGTACGCAAAGTCGCAATTGATTTAGCAACACTTAATGACAAAAACGCTTGTTTTGATTATATTTTGAAGAAAAGATATTTAAGAGGAGAGTAAGATGTTAATGAATCATTCTCTAGAGAAATCTAAATTTGGCTACGATAGAAATTATATAATAATACAAGGTTTTTGTATGGAAATCAGCTTATAACCTTGACTTTTATAATCTTGTAGAAAATTCCAAAGAAGGTTTGCTAATGATCCAACCTCGACTAGTCAATAAAGAACTTGTTTCTTGGCACAGACCTCTGAATATTTTGTTCGTTAATTATCTTGACATTAAGTGCTGTGCTAAAAAGTTGTTTTTTCTAAGCTATTGCGCGTTCAAGGTTTTCTCCTCGAAGGCTGAGACAAGTATAAGTAGTCAGATATTTTTCTTTTTACTTTATCTGTCTACCAGTTCTGCTACAGTCCACACTGTTTGCACTGTTACACCGTCAGTTCATCACAACTTTACAAATCGTCTACCAGTTCTGCTTGCACTGTTACACCATCAGTTCATCACAACTTTACAAATCGTAATCGCTACACTATTTCTGCTGCTTTTTTGTTTGGATCATCTACCAGTTCTGCTTGCACTGTTACACCATCAGCTCACTACAACTTTACAAATCTTAATCGCTGCTGCTTTTTGTTTAGTCTTCTTTCAACTACCACCAATAGGTGAGTTAATATTTTTTAATTTAAAAAACTTTTTTTATATTGTAAACATATTAACAAAAATTAATGCATTACTTGTTTTATCCAAAAATTGTTTTTAATTTTTGTGAGAATACAAAAATCACATATGTAATTCTAGAAAAATTTTTTTAGTATTTGTTGACCTAACAATAGTTATGTTTGGTCTTTCAGTTATGAATCAACAACCAATTTTAGGATTCCGTCTTTCAGTCACGGAAGAACAACCAATTTTAGGATTCCGTAAATTAACAGCTAATGCATTTACACCAGAAAAAGGAACAGCTAATGCTGCTGGATTTGATCTCAGAAGCGCTTACGATTATATAGTTCCTAAGTTAAATAGAAAATTAATTAAAACCGATTTAGCAATTATTTTACCCAAAAATTGTTATGGAAGAATAGCTCCCAGATCGGGGTTAGCATTAAATTATTTTATTAATATTGGCGCTGGTGTAATTGATAAAGATTATACAGGAAATATACAAATACTTTTATTTAATCATTCGTGTGAAGATTTTGTTGTAAAAAGAGGGGATAAAATAGCTCAGCTAATTTGTGAGGCAATATTATATCCTAAATTAGAAGAATGTTTTTGTGAATTACCTGTTACTGAAAGAGGTGATTCGGGTTTTGGTTCCACTGATAAAAAATAGGTTTTTTTTATTTTTTCAGTAATGTCATCCCAACAACAACAACCATCTGATATTGTCTACGTCGACTGTACGGTTGACTGTCCTCCAAAGAGGAATATAATTCAAAATTTGGAGACACCATCCACCAGCCGTTATGAAGACAATAGAATGAAAATTAATGTTGTTAGTTTATTAGAACAATTGATTTTAATTGGGATGACGACATTAGGAAAATGGGAAGTTGTAGTGAACGAATTAAAAATTAATTCTGATGTGTGCAGTAATGCAGAATTATGTAATATTTTTTTTATAATAAGGGCATTATTTATTGAACTATCAAATGGGATTTTATTGCAAGTAGAATCCCAACATAAAATTTTTGCGATTAATGACAAAGAAATGAACTTTGAAGAAATTTGTCAAATTTTATCTACACCTTTAAAGAGAAAAAATATCAAAGATAAACTTTTTCCTCTTGAAGCTGTACAAAATTTTATAAATATTATTAGAGCCATTTTAAGTAGAAATTTTGACGCTAAAAAAGATGAAGAAAAAAAATCTAGAAAACGTAAATTAACTAAAAAAAATAAAAAACGTAATTCAATGTCTTCGTCCAGTTCTGTTGCATCGTCATCATCAAAATCAGAATCAAATTCAGATGATGATGATGATGATACCGATTTTGATGGCGACAGTGACAAATTTGAAAAAATGTTTAAAAAATCTAATAAAAAATTAAAACGTTCCAGTAAATTACCAATAGTCAAACAGGTGGTTCAGTATGTAAAAAATGGTAAAAGAAGAAAAATCACAACTCCCGGTGAACAGGGTTCACATTTAATTAAAATAGAGGTAACTGATTGTAAAGACCTCAAAAATTGTTCAGAAAAACAGTACTGGACGAAGGTATCGAAAAAAGCATATTTTCTTACAGAGAAATCAAGCGATCCTATATTAAAAAGAATTAACGATTTATTAGTAGATGTGGGTTCAAAGCTTCAAGGTTTTGAAAACGCAGCTATTGATGTTGTAAAAATTGAAAAATTTAGCCGTTATAATTAAGTTGATTTCTTTGTCATAATTAGATATTTTAGTTATTATTTATGTTAAAATTGTATATTGTTTATATAAAATAAAAAGAGATTTATTATAGTGTACTTTTCTATTTTTTATTTTTTCCTTTTTTTTTCAGAAAAATGAATCATTTTATGCAAGTTGAACACGCCTTTAGAGGAAGCCTAAAAACGTTTTATTTAGGTAATATGTTAGGTGTGACAGATACTTGCACGTTTTTAGAAAATAGTAAAGATAAAATGAAAAATCTTATTAGTCAAATGTTAAATGAATATGCTATTTTAAAATTTAATATTGTAGTTGAAACATCGTATGTAAAACCTTTGACAAGAGAAAGACAGTTGCGATATTTTAAAACAAAAAATGTGCCAGTATATTTGGATTCAAATTTGGATTTAATTTTAGGAAAATTAAGTAGAAAAATATGCTACGAAGAAATTGAATACGAAGGTAAGGGCTCTGGTTGGACTTTAGAGCGAATTGATGGTATTATATTGCGTTTTAGTAGATATAATCCATTGAGTGCAAGTTCGTTCATTCCACTCCCCGATTTTATAAAAAATAAGAATGCAATTATTAATCCACGAAATTTGTATGATAATAAATGTTTTTTGTGGTCATTGTTAGTTCCATATATAACAACTGATTTAAAAAATGTACACATTGTAAATAGACGCTATTATAATTTAGCTAACAAATTTAATGTTACAGGTATAAAATTTCCAACACCATTAAATCAAATTTCCAAATTTGAAAAAAATAATCCTAGAGTTAGTGTGAATGTTTATGGAATTAATAATGATAGGGAAGTGTTTCCATTAAGAGTATGTAGTAAAGTTAAAAGAAATCATTATGATTTATTTTTTATAACAGATGATAAAGGTTCTAGTCATTATTGTTATATTAGTGATTTTTCCCGATTAGTAAATAGTCAGATAAGTAAAAATGGCCATAAAACAGTATTTTGTAAAAGATGTTTGTGCCATTTTACTTTAAAAAATAAACGAAAATTGTTAAAAAAGCATATATTACACTGTAAAAAAAATAAACCTCTAAAAGTGAAAATGCCTTCAGAGGGAGAAGATATTTTAAAATTCAAAAATTTTAATCGCAAATTTCGCATACCTTTTGTAATATATGCAGATTTTGAATGTTTATTAAGAAATGTAGATCAAAAAGTGAGTGTAAAAACAAAATTAAATGATATCCACGAACCTATGTCTTTTGGTATATATTTGGTTGTCGATGGAAATTTACCCGAATATATTTTGAGTGAATTACCTAACAAACCGATTATATATCGTGGAAAAGATGCAGCGAAAAAATTTATGACTCATCTTATATCAATTGCAAATACAATTGGGGAGATTTATAAACAAAAGAAACCCATAAAAAAAATGAGTGATGTTGAAAAGTTAAAATTTAGAATGGCTACTAATTGTGAAGCATGTGATTGTGAATTTAGCATGCTTAATACAGCAGTGCGTGATCACTGTCATGTTACTGGTAATTTTAGATCAGTTTTATGCAATTCTTGCAATTTACAAAGAATTAATCAAAAATTTCTCCCAATATTTATACACGGTAGTTCAAATTATGACAGTCATTTTATTGTTCGACAATTGGGTTGTGATTCGCAAGATATTAATGTAATTCCTAATACTAGCGAAAAATACATAACTTTTTCCAAAAAAACTATTAATGGAATTACATTAAGATTTATTGATACATTCAAATTTATGAGTTCCAGTTTAAGAAAATTGACTAATAATCTACCGCGTAATAAATTTAATCATACAAGTAAACATTTTTCTGAAAATGATATGCCACTTGTAACAAGGAAAGGTGTATATCCCTATAATTACACCGATTCTTGGACCAAGTTGGAAGAAGTTGAACTACCGTCTAAAGATAAATTTTATAATCACCTTGAAGCAAACGATATATCAGATGCAGACTATGAACATGCAATAACTGTATGGAATCATTTTAAATGTACAACTTTAGGAGAATATAGCGATTTGTATTTGCTTATTGATATTTTGTTGTTGTGTGATGTGTTTGAGAATTTTAGAAGTTTATCTATTGAAAATTATGGCTTAGATTGTGCATATTATTATACATTACCAGGTTTAACGTTTGATGCTATGCTTAAATTCACTAAAATTGAATTGGAATTATTCCAAGATTATGACAAATATCTTTTTATTGAAAATGGGATTAGAGGTGGAATAACTACATGTGTAACTAGACATGCTGAAGCCAACAATCCGTTGCAAAATAATTATAAATCAGACACACCTCCATCTTGTTTGATTTACATTGACGCCACCAATCTATATGGTTTTAGCATGATGAGACCTTTACCATTTAAATCCTTCAAATGGGTAACAAAAAATTTGCATTCCTTCAATGTCATGTCCATTCCAGATGATTCACCAATTGGTTATATCCTAGAAGTTGATGTAGAATACCCCACATCACTTCATTCCCAACACAATGAACTTCCTTTCCTACCTGAAATTAAATGTCCTTTAGGTAGTAAGCAAGCTAAATTGCTAACCACTCTAGAACCAAAAAAGAAGTATGTGTGTCATTATGTAAATTTAAAACAAGCGTTAAACCATGGTTTAGTTCTTACAAAAATACATAGAATTATGCGATTCAAACAAAGTCCTTGGTTGGCGTCATATGTTTTATACAACACACAAAAAAGACAAAATGCAAAAAATGATTTTGAAAAAGATTTTTATAAATTTGTAATAAATGCAATGTTTGGTAAAACTATTGAAAATATTAGAAAAAGAAAGAACCTAAAACTTGTAAACACAACAAGAAAATTAAATAAATTAATTAGTCAACCATCGTTTTTGAATCGTATAATTTATGATCAATCGCTCTGTGCTGTAGAATTACAAAAAGAGTCACTTTATTTCAATAAGCCAATATATATAGGTTTTACTGTATTGGAAATAAGTAAAACCCATATGTATGAAATGCATTATGATGTGATGAAAAGTATGTACAAATCTAATCTTAATTTACTCTATATGGATACAGATGGACTTTTTTATAAAATTTTTACAGACAATTTTTATTTGGATATAAAACAAAATTTAGCTGTTAGAAAATATTTTGACATGTCAGACCTTCCTGTCACACATGAAGGTTATTTTAATGATAATGAAAAAAAATTAGGATGTTTTAAAGATGAGTGTAAAGGTGTTGGTCTATTAGAGTTTGTCGGGCTAAGAGCTAAATTATATACTTTTAAAACCGTAAATGATGTTACAAAAAAAGCCAAAGGGATAACCAAAGCCGCTCTTAAGACTATCCAGTTTGAGGATTATAAAAATTGTTTGAAATCTTTTATTAATATAAGAAAAAGTATTGTAACATTTAGATCAAAAAAACACATTGTACAAACAATAACAGTGGATAAATTGGCTCTTAGTGCTGACGATGATAAGAGATTTATTTGTGACGATGGTATTACAACATTAGCCTATGGTCATTTTTTATTAAAAGAATTGCTCAAAAATCAAATGTCAAAAGATGTAATGAATGATGGTGACAGTGATGAAACGAATTAAATGTATTAAAGTGTAAAATAAAGAAACATATGTTATGTAAATAAAAGTTTTATTAGTTTAAAATAATTTTTCTACATTATTTTTTTAACAATTCCTGAAAGTGGTGTGTATTGGACAAGAGCATCATGAATAATTAGACAATAACAGGCTGTGCTGGCTGGAAAATCTTCAGCAGTTTGTAGTTCAAGTCTTACATCTAATGAACCTGTTTTTAATGTATCCACCTGCTTCGAACAGTCAATTACAAATAATGGCGTTTTTTGGAGAAAAACAAGTTTGTCAAGAAAAGGTTGATCATCACTTCCTTGGTAATATGATGACTGAAATTTGCTATAAAAATCATATATAATTGCTTTGTTTCCATTTATATTATCATAAGGATAATATTTTGAATTTAAATAGAGTTTAATGTTCTCAATCTTGCAAAAATCAAAATGACCGGCGATATGTGTATAGCTATCTTTTTTTCCTGTTTGAAATCCAATAATTACATATCGCGGTTTCTCTAACATAGACGAAGTTTTAACAGTCCAAGTTTGATTTTTTGACGATGGTAGAACAGGATAATCATGTAGTTGCCAGCGTCTGAAAGCTAACGATATTGGTCGGTCTTGATCCGTCATTTTCAATAAAGACAATTTTATTTCATCATCAACTCGCACGTAAGGAATTTTCCATACAATTTTAGATATATTTATTTTAAAAGGTGTTGATACTGCAGTTTTTTGAAGAATTGCATTTTTGTCTGTAGAAGATCGTAATAAAACTAATTCTTGTTTAACATTTAAAATAATGTGTTTATAATCTTCGGCGAAACCAAGCCAAAGTCTTAGTGGTATGCAATAAGAAAAAGTACCTTTGTCTGATAAAGACGATGTGTCTGTTGACCATCCAGAATTCTTGATTAAATTTCCTTCACCAGGCCGCAATGTTAAAATATTTTTCATAGTTGTTGTAATACCAACATTTTTAACTCTGTCTATTTCTGTTCCGCATAATTCATAACGTATTTCTTCAAACATAAATGCTATTGCATTGCTAATAAGTTCGGTAGAAGTATCAATAGTTTCATCATCTTTTACTATTTTACCTTCTATTAATAAAAAACTTTTACTGGGTAATGTATACACATCCTGTTGGTGTACAGGTATTCTAATTTCATCACTATTACCATATGAATTAGAAGAGTATGGATTATGTGAATGCCATTCATAATCTATAATAGAATCATTGTTAATAATTTGCGAATTAATATTTAATATTTGATCCATAATTGCTATTTAATTTATAACCAGGGAGGGATTTAAGAAATAATTGATTACTCAATGTTAACTCTTCAAGTTTCGGTCGGCGAATGATTTTGGTTGGGCTTATTTGCAAATTATATTTTGGAATGTGAGTTGCTGTAAATACAAAACCCATGTTCAACTTGTATGAAGTCTACTTTAACACTGATGATAGGAAAAAAATAAATCTTATAAATGAAAACAAAAAAATACAATTAAAATATTTTATTTTACATAAAAATACAGTATCATAGCCATCGCTCCCCCACCTGTGCCTCCACACCGTCTATAGGTGAAAAGTGTTCATAGAAAGACAGCGGTGTCACTTTCAGATGCATGCCGCTCCTATCAAAAATTGACTGTATTTCCTCGCAATGCTGATCGCTGGAAATAATCGTAGCAGCAGCCTCCACATCCTTTTTGAAATCTTCTATGAACTCCCTCGCCGTCAGAAATGATTTGACGGGTTTCAAAAACCCGCCAAATACAAACATCTTCTCCCTCTCCACATACAAAATGTCTACAAAGACATTGCTTCTGCAACAGATGGTCAATGTAGCCATGATGAGAAATAGGATAAAAATGAATTCTAAATCAACGGTATTTATACTTATAAAATATCTTTAACACCCCCACTATTCTGGAAAAACAACAATCTTTAACCTTTAAGTTTTCAAGCTGATGCAATGTCAAGACAAGGTTGACTACAATCACATTTTTTCCTCAAAGCAACCAAACAATCTGATGCAATACTTTTAGAATGTTAAGCCAAGGTCGACTAAGAATATAAATGAAAACAAAAAAAATACATTTTATAATATTTTTTATTACATAAAAATACAATCAATCTACTTCCATGGGCTGAGGCACCCAACATTCGCCCATTTCAGCTTCTACATCGTCTATCATTTCGATATGTGTGAAAAATGATGCCGGTGTTATCTTGATTCCTACTTCATTTTTATCAAAAAGCGCTTGAAGTTCTTTTAAATGCTTGTCACTTGCGATGATTGTCGAATTTTTAGCGTCCACATCGTTCTTGAAAATAAAGACGAACTCGTCAGCCGAAACATATGATTTGACGGGTTTTAAATACCCACCAAACGCCCACATCTTTTTCTGATTTACCATCAAAATTTCTACAAAAACATTATTTCTGTTACAGATGGTTAAAGATGACATTGTTGAAAGTTGGATAAATATGAATTCTAAATCGTTGGTATTTTATACTTGACTTTTTAACCTTGGAAATACTATTCTGAGAAGACAACAATATTTAACCTTTAAGTTTTCAAGCTGATGCAATGTTGAGACAAGGTTAGCTAGAACCACTTTTTCCGTGAGGCAGGCCAAACAAGCTGATGTAATATTTCTAAATGTCAAGGCAAGACCGGCTACAAACAAGTTCTTTCCTTGAGAGTAATCAAAACAAGCTAATGCAAATAACTTTGAATGTCAAGCAGGCAAACAAATTATAACTGGTTTTTGAATGTTGAAACAAGGTTGACAAGATTGAAAATGTTGTCATGCGCTTCTTAGGTGTAGACGGATTATTATATTTTCATCTCTGAAATTTACTAACTTTTCATATTGATCTTCTAATCTGACATTGATTTTATGTAACAGTCCTCTAGCGTTTATAGGCAAGTAAATTACGTTTGTAGGTTTTTCGACTATTTTGAATCCAGGTTCTACAACAGGATAAAATTCGTGTAATACGTGGCCTTCAATTCCATCCTTATATGACCCCCTAATTACATCGCATACAACCCTAATTACATCCACTTTGACAATAGCTGCTTGATTGGTTGATGTTTGCCATTTATTTTCAGGCACTTCATCCGCATCTTCAAAACCTAATAAAGATGCTATACTATCTTTTTTAAAAAAAATACGTTTATTACAAAAAACTTCAGTTTTTAAAGTATTATTATTTGCTTTAATAACAAGTTTTGTCGGTGTTTCATTAGGAGATTCTTTGTTCTTTTTTTGCAGTTCATTTTTTAAAAAGTCGTTTATATCATCAATTTCATATGTTCCTTCTGGAAATACGATTTCTTCAGAGTTTCCATAATAAAATTTATCGTTAATACCTTTCTCTATATTTGGGATAGAATTGTAGGTCATTAGATCGACCAATCCTATTTCCCATTTTAATGATGAAGACAAATCGATGGGAGGAAAAAATTCGCATGTAAATTCCGAACTCCTACCAGATATACAAATCATGACTGAGATGCGAGAAAGTTCAAACACAAATGACCACAATTTACAGATTTAAATTTTTGAAATTTTTTATAATTGAATTTAATAATTACTCGTTCTTTTGAATTCAAATATTTTTCCAATTCAACAGGCGGTCTTAAATTTCCAAAACTGTCAAAATATTGAACAATATTTTTTCGTTTTTTGTAACAAACCCAATGTGTACCATCTCCTCTGAAACTGTCAAGATTAATTATAGCTGATTCATTATCTAATACAAATCCTGGCAATGTATCACGCATGAACACTCCTCTGAAGTATGGTATTTTTAATATATTAGCGTAAGTTAATAATTCTAATGTTGATAATGGTTTATTGGCAATAGAATTGATTATTTTCGTCGAGTACTGCGCTTCTTTTTTTTTTTAACTGTTTGCCCACTGCCTCTGTATGGTCTAACATATAAACCTTTTCCTTCTAGGTGGGTTACTTTTTTTTTAATAGTCTCAAGCATTTTTTTAATTTTTGTAGTCGAATTGTTTTTATTTTTTCTCTTCTTAGAGCCACCACCAAATTTATTTTTTGCCTTCATTATATTAGTCACCGCCCACGCTACACTTTTTTCCCCTAAACTGCTATCTTTAGCGTTTACTCTCTCCCAAGCTCTCTCGGCAAGCTCTTTATCAGCAATGGCTCGATTTTTACTATCACTATATTTATTATATGCTATATCGTGAATTTTACATGCAGAGTCTAATTTATTAATTCCAACATCACCGCGTTTTAAACGCTTACTCAAATTTGTTCCAGGCCCACAATATTGATAACCCGGAATATGTAGTTCAAAAGGCAAAATGTCAATAGCTTTATTTACAATATCACCAAAAAGACCACGACCTCGCCGTTGAGTGTACATTTTTAAAATAAATTATATACTAGTTTGCAATAATGTTTTATACCAATCATTATATGTCAAAACACTTTTAGATGTACCAGTTAGACTATTAACGTACGACATATACAACAAACTTAAAACTTTTCGCAAAGATACCGCATCTCCAAGATCTGATGTTTTTACATTCATTAGGCGGTTATTATGTAAATTAATATCCTTATCCCTCATATAGACATGATTGGTTAAATAACCCAAAGTAATTACATCTTTTTCCGTCTCCGGACTTGCGATGTTCTGCAATTTTTTATTTTCAAACGAGAAATGACCTTCTCGAGTTTTTATAGGAATTGCATATTGATTGAAATATTTTTTTGTTACAACATCATTATCCTCTGTTGGTGGTGCGATGTTACATATTTTTCTATTTTTACCATCATATATTTCTTTATTTTCACTATTAAATGACAAACATTCGTTTCTCATTGTTTTTAAATTCACTCCATCTGTATCAAGTAATGGTTCATGAACATTACATAATCTCTTATTTTGTATATTATAATCACCATTTATAGTTATTTCAAAGCCTCTACCAGCTGGACCCTGAAGACCCCTCTGTCTTGAAAATTTAGAATGTCGTCCAAATTTATCTACACTCATTTTTAAACCTTTATTAATAATCCTGTTTCAACTAGTTCTTCTAATATTGAATTAATTTCGTTAATATGACCTGTATTGCCCGCCTGTTGGGAAGATAATAATAACTTCAACCGCTCACATAATTCGTTAACACTATTCCAATATACATATTGTGGTTGTGAATTAGTTACAATCATTTCTTCACCGAGTTTTTTGTTACGGCATTTATTATTTATTTTTAATCCCTGTCCAGTTGCATTAATCAATTTTGATATTATAGTCTTATATTTTTTACCTCTACTAGATTTCACTTTTCCTATTGCCGAATTATTTTGTCTATACACATTGGTTTCTTTTAAAATTTCTCCATAAGTGTTTAAATCTTCTTCTGTATACACGTAAGGATCTGGATCGTTCATAAAAATTAATTCATATAATCCCAATGTTCCAGTATATTGTTTGCCATTAATAACCAAATCGTCTTTATCAAGTTCCAACACTTTATCACCTAACATCCAAGTGTTGCCAACAATGTGTGGACCAAAAACGATATCAATTTTTTTACCACCGGCATTAATAAATTTGTTAAAATAAATTTTCGATATATGACCGGTAAAAGAATTATTAATATAATTTGTAATACTTTGTCTTCCTTCAGGTGTATTAATCATTTCTTCACCTGTAGGCGATGATTCGTATACCTCGGATTCGGTATGTGTTGGTTCTATTTCCATTTCGTTATTTTGAATATCTTCAGCATCCATAGACGTTTCGTGTCTAGACATATGTCTTTTCCTACTTTTAGTTCTAGCAACATCTTCATAATCGTAATCTTCATAGTCATCAGCATATAAATCTGAACTTAAATTTTCATTTTTTTTACGTTTCTGACCTTGTACAGGATTGTACAATTTTCGTTTCTCTAAAGGTTCGCCAAAATCTATATAATCTAATTCTTCTTCTTCTCTTTCTGCCTCATCTAATTCTAATCTACGTTTTACAGGCTTCCTCTCTATAGGTTCCGTTTCTAAATTTTGTTTTTCCTCAACTAATTGTTTTAGAGGATCAACAATAGGTTTCAATTGTTTTTCTAATAATTCCGCTGTCTCCATAATTCCGCGATTTAAAGTACGATGTTTGTCTTTAATATTTTTTCGTAATTTATTTATTTCTATAATAATATTCTCCGGTGTGTTAGTGTTCATAATGAACACTCATAACAGAATGACGTCAAATTAAATGTTGATAAATATATCAAATCCAAATCGATAACGACCTTTGTTCATTACGCTCTCTTTATCAATGACTATAAACGAGTTGCCATCTTTATTCCATCCACGCGAACATATGTTTTTAAAAGTATCAAAATCCATATCTGTATTGACATGATCATTGTAGACATGACGCAAGTTTCGTTCATCTTGTTTAAACAATATAATAAGATTGGCATTATCACGGATTAATTGTTTTGGAACGTAACTATATGTCTGACACAAATAAAACGTATCAATGTTATTATGACGTCCCATTGTAAAATACTTTCTAATATTATTTTGTTTTTCACAAGCCACATCGTCAAATATCATAATTGAATTTGGTTTGATATCATTGGGATTTGGAATTTCTTCATTTTCAGTGAATGGATAATAGCCAACTTCCGACACATCATCTAAGACACATTGTAAAAATTTATATTTGGGTTGATATAGAGATTTAGAAAATACGTAAATGTTTTCGAAATATAACCCATTTTTGGAAACTAATAAATTGATTACCAAATTTGTTTTGCCTGTATTAGACGGACCGCAAATAATCGATCTAATATTACAAGGCAATAACATTCCATGTTTTTTTTGTTTCATTTTTATTTTTGACATTATAAAAGAGTCTAGATTTATAATTGGTAATCTAGATGATTGTTTTACAAATTTCATATTAAATCTTTTGCATTTATCCACGAGTCTTTGGATTTATCAAATCCCAACCACCGCACTAACAATTTGTCACCTTTTTTACGCAACACTTTTTCTATTAAATATACATCACCAACCTTGGTTTTACTCAATTCTTCTTGATAAAACCCACCTTTAATTATAGTACCGGTTTCATCTTTTAAAATATATGTTACTGGAGCTGTTGATTGAATTCTCCAAACTGTGTACACCTCATTACTCCAATTTGGTAAATAACCTTTAGTGAACGGTTTCTTATATCTACTTATTCTAACTTTATCACCTTCTTGAAATCGCGGTACTGCTGCAACTTTTAGATTTCTCTTTTTAACAATTCTTTTTAATACTAAACTTTCATTGTTTTTATTAACCTCATTTGGTTTCATACCTATTGTTCTATGCACAGTATTATTATATTTATCAACTATAAGTGGGAGTAAATGTAACCATTTATAATTTCCCTGTTCGCTAAAGCTTTGCCACATTTTACCCTTTAGTGTTCTGTTCAATCTTTCAACTATGGAGGCTTTCTTATCAGAAAAAGTAGAATAATGATTTACATTATATTTCTTTAACAACGATTGAATTTTTGTATTATAAAATTCAGTACCTTTATCAGTTTGCAAATTTTTCATAGGATACTTATCTAAAATAGGTTTCAATGATTTTTCAATTTCAATTGCATTTTTAGATTTTATTGGCACAGCTAAAGCATATTTAGTAAAACAATTTATTAAAACCAATATATACTTAAAACCTTTATTGGCTTTAGAAAATGGTATCATTTCCACAAGGTCAGCCTGATAAAGATCATTTAAACCTTTAAGTTCTACATATCGACTTGGAAAATTCCTTCGAACTTGTTTATGCAACTCTTTAGCAATTTCTTTTCTTATATTCATGTTTCCAGTACAACAGGTAATAGTAAAATGATTTACACATAAATTAATTTTTCAAAAAAAATATATTTTATTTACAAATTTGCTAAAATACAATCGGGTGATGCCTTTTTATGTTCGAGGTTTGGCTCATCGTCAGGCTGCCAATCTCCGAGTGTAACTCCACATTCCATGCAGGCGACATCATCATAGGAACCGGTATAGTAAAATCCGGATTGCACCATTTTATCTGTTGACGGATAAGTTTTAGGCCATGTAGTGAAAGTCTCTTTCATCATTTTTTCAGTATTCACAACAACAGATTTAGAATTTGCATATTCATTAAAATTTATTGGTATATTTCTACTCTGAACACAATCCGGATTTAATACACCATGTAGGAAATTTAAATGTTTGAGCGATAACTTTTTTCCATCAGAATGCCATCCACAACTGCAACACACAAGATTGTCCAACAACTTTGTTCGATAAAAACCTGATTCAGCCAAATTTTCTTTGGTACAATTAAATATATTACAACACATGTTAACACTTGTTCCACTCTCACTTGATGACGACATTATAACTGACGGAATAGTATTTAATTGCAACCGGTTTTATACAAATTTCCAACGGAGACTTGTTAACCTTGTTTAGTTTGTAGAATATTTTGCGTGCAGTAAAAACAGTCTTTCTTTTTCATCTCAAATGGAATATCAGACAAATTTAAAAATTTATGATCAGAACATTGTAAACAGTTTAATACGTCTATATCTTTTTTTAATTGTAATGGCAATTTATTGAAAATATTTTCAACTTTCTCAAAATGATTTATAATAAATTCTTTAGGTAAATATTTAATTAATTCAACTTGCATGTCTTTATATCCTTTAGTTATACACTCTTTAATTGCTAAATTCACAGCTTCAATTCGGTCTTTAACTAATTTTTCCAATTTCCACCACTGAAGTAAAACATTGGCGTTGACATATGCACAATTTTTTGAATTATGTTCAAACATACACGGTTTCAGCAAATTATTCCAAAATTGTTTTTTTAAAACACTTAAGTTGGGACAATTTAAATCATCTAAATTTAATACCGTTACATTAAAGTCTGATAAAAGAGTTGACAAATATTTTTGTTTTTCACTTCCTTTAACATAAACAGTACCACTTATTGATATGTTGCGAAACAAATCTTTTAAATCGCAATAGGGTCTGACACCCGAGTCCCATCTTAGTCCATGATATTGTGTTTCCAACCATATCACTTGCTTTTGTAAACTGGTTGGTAGTTGGTTAAAACCGTAAGGCGGTTGAAAAAGCTGCAATTCGTAGACATCATCATTAGTAGATAAAATTGCTAATTCTTTAACAATAAACTCATTATTTGAATTCTTAAAGCCCTGAAAATCAACTAGGAACTCCATTATGATACTAATAACTATATATCACTGCTCCTACTTTTTATACTATCTGTACAAAAATGATTCCCCTCCAATTCATTCAATGCCGATTGTATACAGCTCTCAAAGAGAACACATAAACAGCTGTCTATATATAACGGATCCGACCAACCACACATAGTATAATGACCAGTTTCGAGCACAAAATTGGACAGTCCATAATTAGTTATATAAGTTTGCGCCTTATCTATATAGAAATGAGCTCGTGTTTTTCCACATGAACAAAGATTCGGATGGATAAGTAATCTGTTGAGTTTTTCTTGTGCCGTCATCATGACAAAGTCTATAATTGTTTTTAAATATTTTTTGAACAGTTGCTAGTAGTTCAAATTTTCAATATCTTTAACTCGACTGCAAACTTTTGTCGAACACAATTGAAAATAACTACAACATTATAAAACCGTAAATGTTACTAGTTGTTTATAATGCAATACATATATATTTATTCGCTATCATAGTGTTCATGTTTGAACATGTCAACATTCATACATATATTGTCATGATGTAGAGGTGACATCATTATAACATACGTAATTCGTGTTGCCAATAGAATAGCGCGTCACTGGGGGGTGACGCTACAGATACGTAAAAAACGTCACTACACACATACGTAATTCGACGTCACCCAACATCATTTACGTAATTCGCGTTGCCAATAGAATAGCGCGTCACTGGGGGGTGACGCTACAGATACGTAATTCGACGTCACCCGATGACGTGTGGATGGCGGCGTCACTATAGTGACGTATTGTGGTGATGACGTCACTATAGTGACGTATGGTGGTGATGACGTCACTGTTATGACGTCAAAAATATGAGGGGGTGGTTAGGGGGTGGTAATTACAGAAAACTACCCCCGGCGGGCTTGGCAACTCTCTACTACTAGAGATTTAACTAATGATACATTTTATCAGTTATTAGTTAGGGAGCGTTTATAACCACAATAACTTTCTGCTGAAAGGTCCTGCTGGTTGATTCGTTATATATTTCTCCAAGTAGGACGTTTGTCAAGTAAACATTGCTGTCATATGTTAGCTTTTTAGTAAGAAACAAATCTCTTCCATTTATGGCAGAAGTAAAGTACTATTTGAGATAAATACATTTCATAATTAATATCAACTATGCAGAATATTGCGAAAAACCAACTATGTTTAATTTAATTTTTTAGAAATTTGAGGAATTTGTAATGTTACAAAATCAAATTGAATACACTAATCTATGCATATTGTAATAATTGAAATTGAATACTAATAATTAATTACTTAAATGAACTTATTTATAATAAACTGAAATTTATATATTAGCTTATTAAATTAAACTAATTGATTTTATTAAAACTCATAACATTATGTTCATTTTGATTATATTGTTAGTAACATCAAATCATGTTTCGTATAAATTAATTATTGTATACTTTCATAAAATATCTAAACATTGATGGAAGTATGCTGAGAAAATAAATGAGTTTAAAGTACGAGAGTTTTATAATGAAAAAGGAACTGATATTTATATTAAAATAGGTTTAGAACAAATTTCAGAGAAACTCGTGTAATTCTGTTAGGAAATACCATTGATGTGTAACTGAAGTGTTAATAGAACAATTTGATGTTTTTAGTCTTATTCATTATATTGAATAATATTTCATTTTAAAATGTAAGTAATAAAAATATGAATATTTAACAGTGAACTAAACATATCTCACAGAAAACATAAAATATCTGAGACACTAAACTGCTAAATCAACAGTTTAAATTTTTTTCGTGTTTCATATTATTGAATAATATTTTATTTGTTCAATTTCAAATAATATTAAAACAGAAATTTTCCTCACTTATATTGTGTTAGTTAAAATTAAATTACTATCGGGAGCGTAAGTATGGGACTAAATAATTTGTTTTCCCGTAGAATATTTCGACTACCTCAATAGTCTTGACTATCTAGTTTATTATATAAGGTAATAATTAAGATATATCTAGAAATTATACATTAATAATTATAAATTGAGAATACAACTTATTTAAATAGCAATTTTATATCATACAGAATGATTATTTAAAATTCTAGTTAGTATTCAACGAAGTTAACAAAAGTTGTATGTTTGTGTACACTGATAAACTTTGTAAAACACTCTCAAAATGGATATAACTATCTATGATTGAAGTAATCGCAAACTAAATTAATTAAATAAACAAAGTTTTGAAAGCTTTAATGGAACGTTAACTTAATTATGCTATACTTGTAATGCTATCATTGAACACTACTGAAAACTATTATAAATAGAGAAGCATTAGTTATAAAGTTATAAACGAGTTTCTTCCATTTTAGAATTATCCTTTTCAATACTATCGGAAACTTTAAATAGTTCTGCAGATGTTTTAGATATAAAACATAAATTGCGCAATATTCGTTAGGAGGTATTTTATTAAAACTTTTATTTACCGACGTGGATGATTCTTCCACAAATCCAATACTTTGCGAATATCTATGTAAACATTGTTGTTATTCGTCGTTTTGTGTCTCTGATTGATTTGTCTGTGATCACCACGCTTAAATGTCTTTCAAGTGTTAAGGTTTAGGTTGATCAAAATCATAACAATTCTAAACATTTTGTTGAAATCTATTTACATATTTAAGTAATAGAAATTTTACTATTCCAAGATGAAAACAATTTTACTGAATATTTTTTCAGTTAGTTAAAAATATATGAAATATTTATATGTTGAAAAAATAATAATATTTTCGTAGGGATCAATATTATTGGCTTTTTGTTTTATCAATAATATCATATTACTTGTATCATTCAACAGGTGTGAAATTTGGTAGATAACTCCGGCAAAAAAATTTAACCAACCTATTGTTACATACCCATAATACTGTATAACCTCCTGGTAACTTTGGACGCATTAACGGTTTCTTTACCCGACCCACTCAGGGTGCATATCAGATTAACTAATTGCCCTTTAGTTGTATATACCTCAAAGGATTGGGACATCGTAAATATAACTATCGCTGTATTGTTTAACCTTTAACCTAAGTAGTTATATTTTTAAAGGATACTAAAAGTTAGTATATAAATATTGGAATTCCTGTAATGCTATGCGTTGGTTTTTCTCCAGTCCTTTTGAGTTCCTTATCCATTTTATAGTTTATAATCATCCAAAGACCCTGTATATATGCGGAAAGAAGTAAATTGTTACGTCTTTATATTTTAAAGGCAGAAGAGTTTTTATCACCCCATGACTAAAATTTATGGTTTTTGTATACCTTAGTACTTTTAATGTTAGTTAAAATGATTAATATGATTACCAAAATAAATTATGTTCAGATTATTCCCGATTTATACCAGAAATATATTCAGTTAGACATATAATAAAGTGATATCCTTCTACAAACTGAAACTAAACCCAAAAAAAATACGGTTACCATAAAACAGATCTTTTTTATCCTTCAGTTTAAAACACAAGATCAACAAAACAAAAATTGAATTGTTCTTTATTTCAGTATTTTATTTTTCATCTATGAAAGTTGTAAAATGTTTCTCAAATTAGAAAACTCATCACCTGTCCACTGCAACCACTTTTTTTATTTGCGTGACCAACATTTAAATTAAGGGTATTAAAGTTTCTAACACCTTTATCTATTTATACAATCATTCTATTTGCTAAACCAAAAATAACGGCTTATATAGCTTCTATAAGGCCTCTTTTACATAGAGTCGCTTTTTAGGTAACTAATCGCTACCCTGGCCAATATCTCAAGAGTTTATTAGGTTGTTTACACTGATGGTCGACGGTACTTGATAGAATACTATTTTAACAAATAAAACACAATTTTTCTTTTATAAAATTCTATAATTTATTTTGTCTAGCCGATCATGGTTTCGCCAGTTACGGCATTGACAATGTTATGCCTCGTCAATGCCGTAACTGGCGAAACCATGGTCGGCTAAACCAAATAAATTATAGAATTTTACAAAAGAAAAATTGTGTTTTATTTGTTAGTTTATTAGGTGCTTAGTCTTCAGGCCCCAATATTTAAATGTTAGGTTGTCTTTTATTTAAATACAGTATATATGGACAATGTCCCAGACCGAGCAACATTATACATAATTTCCAACAGTTCTTCCTCACCATCAATAAGGTTGACGTAGACTTGTGAAGAGTGTATTAAGTGTGTTTATTTATATTTGAGTACCAAATATTTATATTTTACCTCATTTAAAAATCATCTTTGTATTCATTAATTCTATACACTTAATCCTTTAGAATATTAGCAGAGTTGTTTTACGTCCAAAGGACGTATTATTTACCTTAAGGAAGTTAGTAGATTAGGTAATTTTAATAGAATACATTATGATTTAAAATGATCGTCGAGAGAATAAATACTGGTAAAAACAAATTAACCCTCAAACAAGTGTAATTGGATGTTTGTAATTAAAGCTAAGGGGACAATATAAGGTGTATTATAAAGGGTATCGAGACAAAGGAAGAGTAACAAATAACTACATCTAACAATGTAAACATGTTTCCGCGTTAATGTACAGAAGACAAGGTTAGATAGATTTAGAAATGACTTAACAAATGATATAGCAGAGTTGTTTTGGTAGAAAACAATGAACTTTGTGGTTTACGTTAGGGAATAGGAGGGCGAAAAGTAATTTTTTTACTTTTTTTGTACGAAGCAATGACCATCAGGTTCTCTCTACCACCAAGCGTTTTGATGATGAATGAAATGGTTAGAAGGATAATATGATAGATAGTTAGCGTATGTGCGATTACCACAAAATTCTGCATTTATTTGCACCATAAGGGATGTGAAATTTCAGGCGTAGCTGAAACAGTATAACATGGAGTTGGGGAGAGAGAGATATTGGCTATAGAGGATTTCCGCTATGGGCTTTTATGGAACTGACGAAGTAAGCTGTAAATATCAATCAGATGTGAAAGTATGGAATATAAAATACCAGCAAATATGGAAAAAGAAATGTATTCAATGTTATAAATATGTATTATTTATTTTCATTTATAATGATTTTTGTAAAAATCACAATTATACCCATCTAATTGATTGAATATTAAAAACAATTTAGTTTAAGTATATAAACTGTAATAATATTAAACAATGTAGAATATGTTGAAAAATTAGTTCAAGAACGCCTAAGTAATTTCTATGAGACTTAGGTGTATAATGGCAACACAAAATGGCCGACTTAGTGATGCCACGTTAGATGGGTTTGAATCGAATTATAGCATAGCTACGTATCGATTCCCTTTCTAAACACGGTCGTATCTCCATTAAGTTCCCCTTATCTCTTACAAACGTCTTAAGTACTCATTATAGAGTTTCCTTCACCAATTGAACAAGTTAATAACATTTACCGTCAGTGCTTATAGTCAACCTATATTTGTACGAGATCGCGCTTAAAATGTAAATTTATTCTTTAATAAATTAATTTTAGTACAACTAAAGTTGCATGGATCTACTATTAAAATATTTACACAGAGTTATAGAAAATACACAATATTACAAAATATAAAACAATTTTTAACAATATGTTAATGTTTGTAAATTATTACTTCATGAGAATTTCATTATTCAATACAACTATATAAACGTAGTATTCCAATGTTTTAATTTTACCGATGAAAAATGGGTTTTTTAAAACTAAAAATTTATAATTTATGTTAGGATTTACTAGTTATTCACTGACCTAGGCGTATTTATATTTATACTAATAAATCTCTAAGGGGGAGAATGTTTCCCCCCCTCTAATCCCCCCTGTGTCCAATGCACACACACACAGGGCAATCCCCCCCCTGTGTTTCCCCTGTGTAATCTCTAATGTTTTTTGGGGAGAATGCTCTGTTTCTTCTCTTAGATCTTAAACTATTGAACTGAATTTAATGAGAATTGGTAACATCATAGTTTTACATAGAAAAAGGTTTTAATTTGAGGTTTTTTGTCATCTCAGTTAGTAGTTGAGTTATGATATTGGTAATATATTCCTACGTATTTTTCTCAGAAAGAAATGGCACCTGTAAAGATCGGTCTTTTTGTAATAACAGCCTCTACTCTACTGATCTCAATGAAATTTTGCAAGCTTAAAGTAGTATTTGAAAAAAAAAAAGGTTTTAGGACTTGTTTCATATTAATACCTTACAAAGAAACTGAGTTACAAAAAAACATACATCCTTCGAAGTCAACGTTTGCGCATGCGCACTAAATAAATCACAAATCTGTTACCAGCTACTCTGTGATTCTGTGTTTTAACAAACCTAATACGTACTAAAGAAACATTTTGGTCTATAAAATTCAGTGTATGAGTGTCATAAATTCTACTAATATCTAGGCCATTTCAGATTAACAAGATTTTTAAACAGTTGTTTCATATAAAATCTATTACAATAAATTTGTAGGTTTTGCCTGTTTTTTGTTTGTAAGTTTAAAATTCTGTACTAATAAATCTCTTAGCAAAAGGGAGAAGAAGAAGAAAAATGTAACAAAAACAAATAATAGTATCACTGCAACCAATATAATTAGTTTTCTATAATCTTTCTTGTTTACCCATCGTATACCACTGGTCACTGGTAAAGGCCTATGATTTGTCCAATTAATTGATATTTCACAATATAACCTGTCCACTTAAATAAGAAGAAATTATGATTTTTATATGTTTTTAACTAGTCCTAATCCCGTACATGTTTAACTTTAACTATTACTAAAATTACATGATATTTAATTATATTAGTATAATTTGTATGTGGAATTAGAAAAGATTGCTCCAAACGAAACCGCTTAATGGTTTAACATTAAATTTAAAAATATTGACTTATTTAGTTAATACATTAATCAGTAAGCAAAATAAACCTTGGCTTACGTAAGGAACCTTGTTAAGATTAAAATATTTTATTTTTTTTAAACCCTCGTTCACAAATTTTAAAAAAATACACAATTTCCACTCTCTATAACTAAACGGTACCATGGGGAAATACGAATTGTGCCAAGATTTTAGAAGGGGAAACAAATGAAGATTTATATTAACCAGAAAAGTTTTCGTATCACCCTAAAGGAAATATGTTTTGTACTTTGCAATCACACTTTGATAAGGGATGGGCAGGGTTTTTTACGAAATTTAAAAATGGAACTCTACATATACATAGCTGATTGGTCGAAAGGGAATAATAACTGGAATTTCGGAAGCCTTTTTTCAGTTAAATGGACCGTACTTGTAATGATTGAAAATCAAATCTCCATCCATCATGAAACAATCATCATTATTGTCATTAGTTAATCCAAGAATTTACTTCCAGATTTTTAAAACTATTACTAAAATTTATATTTTTCATATATATATATATATATATATATATATATATATATATTGATTGATTGATTGATTGATTGATTGATTGTAAGAATATTAACAGGTAACACCTATGATGGATTCAGCTTTTTTAAATAAACTAATTATGTTTTAAAATATATTTTGAGTAAATAGGTTTTAAAAACATACTACAAGTTTACTATAAACTTAATTTTATTAACCGTAAAAGATTAGGACGAATCATTCCAGTATTTAAAACTTTACTTCGTATTATTATTTTGTTTAATATTATGGTTTTTTACAAAGGTAAATAGCAATATGTTTTTTTTTAATAATTTGTTATTCTTTTATGTTTTTGCAATAGTTTCTGTAAATATACAAAGATCTCTTACTATTGTGCTACAAAGATAGGAAATACACTTTATTAGGGTTGATTACCATATCCAGTGTACGTTGAAGGGATGAAAATAATTACAACTAAACACGCTTGTGAATTGAAGTTGCACAATAATTTAAACATTGTTAAATTTCAATTCAAAAATTCATAGAGCTGAAAGTGGCCCGTTTTATAAAGAATAGAAATAAAGATATTAAACTAAGTTGTATTAACATTTTTACCTGATTTCACTGGTGTGTTTAATTTACTTTTTAATTATAATTGAGCAAATAAATATGGATTATAATTATCAGTAAATATTGAATTGAAATTATTTTTATATTAGTCGCTAATTTAAGTAAAATATAATACTACACACGTTTATTCCAATAAAATTATACCCGTGGATGATAATTTAAAAAGAATTTACAAACCTGTAGTGTTATTCTGCAGCTCAGGCGGAAATTAATTGACATCCATTCTTTTCTTCCAGCAGAAAAAAAGTTGTGAAGTGAGAGAATTGTTTGAACAATAAATTAAATGGGATATAGAAGGAGACTGAAAATCAATGTTGTGGGTTGAGGTGGTTCCTTTGTCAAAAAATATTTTGTAATAAAAAAACATTTTTTAAGAACAGGTAAAATAATATAAACTTTGAATTAAACAAAGGATATATTTTGAATTCTTTTAACCTTTTGAACAGCTATGCATTGCTGTATTACAATACCAACAGAAAATTATTTCCCCACTGTGTACAAAAAGTATTGTAAGAATATTCAATTACGTTTGATTTACAAATGTATAAATTGAAAATTTTCTTACCGTATTAACATTATATTTAGTTATTATTCTCCAACCTAATTCAACATTTTATGGAAGGCGTAATTACTGACTTTAATTCAATCATATTATTTTATTAGTATTACAAGTAATAATAACAACTACATATTTATTATTCTAATCTCAGATCGTAGCACACTTTCATTACCAAAATTAATTTATGTCTACATACTAAAGACACTTTACCTCTTCCGAAATTTGTCAGTTCTGGTATTTTCTTACACCATTGCTTACTAGTTTTACATCCTCAGAACCTTCACAGTTTAAAATTTTTTTTTTGTAAAAAAGTCTTTATACAGCATTCTCTCTCATTCCTTTATTCTTATACCAACGTGTTTAGATACTCGTTCTAGAACCACGAGTTCTAGAACCATTCATAATTAAGATGCTCTTCTAGTGTTGAAAACACTCACCTGTTTTATTTTCTATCAATAATTTATCGGTTTATACAAAGATCCTCCTGCAGAACATCAAAAATATTATGTTCCTCACATTTATAATTATAAACACGTATTATATGCATAACAAAATGAATAAGCATTTATGTATTGTGAAATATACCGAAATAACACTTATGTAGCTGTTGTATAATAATAATCAATTTTACATCAGATTGTGATAATTGTTTCTCTGGTAATTGTGAACAAGATTTAACTAACTGCATTAACTTTGTTATTGGGGAAAACATTATTTTCTGGCTGGTGTTACATTATTATGTAACATTATTTCTGTGGTGTTATATTTATTATTATTATTATTTATTTATTTAGTTATATATATTCATAAGTAGAGCCGTTTTGGAATAATTGATCTTTATATTTCAGTAATTAACACATAGAAAAAATTATTATTAAAAAGAATCACTTTCTATGATACACTAATGAATGAATTAACATAACAGTACCGACAACTCATTTAATACCAGAGATTAATACTGATAGTTAACATCAATTTTGTGTGCAATTTAACATACTTTTTACTTGCTTTAATTACATTGGTTTCAATATAATTAAAACTTCATTGATAATCAAACTTATAACTTATTAATATCCGGTTATAATTTTGTTTTGTACCATCGTTACAACTTTAACACCTAACCAACCGATATATTTAATCTTTCAGCTACTTAACGCATTCACAAAATGAAATAGCTTTCATATAGAACTGTGGTATTTAGTACAAAGCCGTTTAGAAGACCAAATAACTGTGTAAAATTGAATGCGTGAGAAATGATAAGATAGTGATTAATGATGCTATAAAGTTACTTACATGAGATAACATAGCTCATTTTTGTATTACATTTGTAATACAAAAATAGCTTTTTTTGATAGCATAACATAACATTTGATAACATAGCTTTTTGTATTACATTTGTAACAATTATATAAAAAATTAAAACCAGAAAATGTCTAATTTGTAAAACAGTACGTGTAAACTATAGATAATTCTCTGTTTTGACTTTTTTTATAAAAAAAATTCACTTTATTCAATATTTGACTTTTATGCGCTTTTAAAATTATTTTCAAAAATTGTTATTATCTTCTATATCGTACATAAATATGTACCGTAGCCTTTAACAGATTCCAACAATATCATTAACCTTGGTTTCTGTTTTTAATATTTTAATACCTAATAAATGCATGATTGTATTTGTAAGCATAGAAAATTTTTGGGATTTCATTAAATATTTATACGTTGAAATGTTGTTGTTTTTTAAAACAATCTCTGAAAACCATTGAAGGATTATTTTTATTTTATTTTATTTTTTATTTATTTTTTTTATAGTTTATTACTACTGTATTATATATTTGCATTTTATATTAAAATAACAAGTACAATAATAGTTATGATATTATATCTACAATTATATGGCTGAAATAATAGCGTCATAGCTTGAACAGTTGGCCAATTGGTTACAGTTTATTACTTCTCATAAAAGTTAAGTATGGTTGAATGGGTTCCAACTCAGAAAGCTTAGTAGCAGACATCATTGTAGTTTCAACACTAAGATATACTTACAGTTCTGTTTTACCTTTATTGGTTAATTATTTCTGATTACGTTTGATAAAGCAGATATTAACAACAGGGATTATATTCACTCTACAATTATATGCTATGTAGCAATAACTATTTGGGAACATCTCGTTTATACCGACTTTATTATTTGCTTTCATGTTTTCTTAGCTTCGATTATCATTTCTATATAATTTCTTTTTAAATCTGTTTTTCTGTTTATTGTGAACGTAGTCGTGTTGGTTTATTATTTAATTATTCACAAATCAGTTTAAGTTTTAGTTATTCATATTTTATTGAAATTTTAAGCGATATTGAAAATTTGGGATTATTAAGACGGCCCATGTAACTTTTATTTTACAATTTATAACCAATATCTCTCTCGCAAAACTATTTGACATTATGTCAGCTTCCTTCTTAAAATTCAGCTTGATTGGTATTTTCTTTTATTTATGGGTTTGTGAGTATATTATTTTAATGCTTTTGAGACTTCATTTATAATAGTTACACCGTTACGAGCTAGGAAGAAATATTTCCATTATTAGTAATTTAATGTTACAACAGTCGGTAAATGATGGAATTCCATGATAATGGAAATAATGAGACCATTATTCAATTCTACAAAACAGCTTTATTTGCGACATATGTTTCACCGTTAGGCATTTTCAAGCAACTAAATAGAAAACAAAACAAGTCTAAACTAAAAATGTGAGACGAAAGGAAAGGTTAGAGTAAAGGGGTTGAGAAATGCAAAAGAAAGGTCAATGATCTAACCTGTGGGATGGAAGCGGGGGTGTTTTAGGAAACAAAGGCTACACAATAGGTCTCAATAGTGGTGATGAGTACATTACAAATACATCTTAACTAGTCACCACTATTGAGAACAAAGAACCCAATAATTGAGAAGCTCAGATCAGCCGATATAAGAACGTGAATTTCGTTAGTTGTTTTATGCAGATCGTCTTATTTTACAATTTATGTTTAGACTTTGCTGTATGTAATTCGTCACGTTAAACAATATAATGTAACAAAGAGTTGGATTTTTAATTTATGGTAACTTTGTCATAGTACGTACCACTTTGAAGCGAAGTACCACAAGTAGGAAGTAGTGAATGAAATCTATAAAAAATAGGAAATAATCTCAAAGAATACAGTTTTGAAACATATTCGCAGAAATTAGTGCTGTTTTCCTTATTAAAGAATATCATTAATATTGAACAGCTAATACACACTCCAATTATTGCAGTAAGTGAAAACACCAACAACAAGGCGATTTGACTATAAAAGAAAAGAACACATTGCATTGGATTCTATTCAAAATTAATATTTATTACGATATAATAATGAAAGATGGACAATGTTTGCAGTTACGAAATAAATAATACATTTTAAAACTGGCTCCAAACATGAAGAGATGTATTAAGGTTAGTATATGAACTAAAACTGTATAAAGCTTTACTGCATCACAAATATCTTAATTGGTTTCCATTAGATCCTTAATATTTGGTATCCTGTCTAAGTTTGAGATGTTTAAAACCATCGATATTACATGTACCAACGTTTAAGTAAAACGTAAAGAAATACATATTACCGACCTACGAATACGAACTCTAGTAAGTAGCCACATGATAATAATTTAACCAGACAAATATAAATAAATAATAACATTGAAGTTTGTTATATGTATGCTGGAGTCATAGGAATTTCGGATTCTGTCACTTCGATCCAGGTTTTGTAAACACAGTACTTATATCATATACAGTTTTACAAAGTTTATTATCTATCATTCTAGCTAGAGTCTGTTTCTCTAACAGCGTTTATAAATGGAATGTGTCGTCAACAAATAAAAAAAAGGGTCTTTCAGTCATAGTGGCAGATTCCTGGCGTATCCTTCTATATGAGTCTCTGCAGAAGTTTCACAAACTTTAACGAAAGGAATATAATATATATAAAAATGGAATACAAATTGGTGTCGTGATTTAATAATAAATAATAATAAAAAATAAATAAACAAAACTAATTCAATTGAATAACAAAATACAATGAAATAACTATTAACAAATAAACCAACAATGTCAATTAACATCTAACTGTAAAGATGTTCGCATTAAATTAAAACATTCACTCTTGATGAAATAAAAACCAGACGAGTCAATAGTGGAGTTAGCTTGGGACAAATTTGAATCTATTTGTTGAATTGTTAACGATTTGGGTGTAATCAAACCAAAGCCAGTTTAGTGAGATCCATTTAATGTAGATTACAGTAGTTATTAGAGTCATTTTGATCTTGTAGGTTGCTTGGACTTAAGAAATGTTTGACTTATATGTAATAAAACGTAACAAATATTAATTTTTTTTTTGTTATTTATATATATTAAAATAATTAAAAATCTTGAATTCAATAAATTCTCATTCATTGAAGTAATGGATGTTTTTTGTTAATCTTTTCACGGATTAATCTGTTAACTTCTACTTTGCTCTTCTAGTCATGATTCAACCCATATTTTATGTTACTATTAAAAAAAACAGTGAAAATTTATATTCCTGAAAATCCTATCTCCCAATCTGTGTCTTTAATGGAGTTATTTGTGGTCATCATATATATTATCTTATAGTTTCTACACACAGAACGTTAAGCAAATTTGAGTTTTTCATTCCTCAGGATTCTAAGTTATTACAGAACATTTTCGAGCCCCAAACTTCTCAAATCGATAGAGCAACATGGGATCCGAATTTTTTTTTAAGTATGATTGGAAACAGTTTACACATAACAGTGACAAGAATTCTACACTTGTTACTTTACTAGAATTTACACAAAATTGAAACATTATACTTACCTTACTGGAACATTTAACGTTGAACTAAATTATTCCTTAAAAGTGATTTTGTATAAATGTCACAACGATTACTCTCAGAATTTATTTAAATGATAACAATTGAATTCCTGTTCCACTGAGTCATGGCGTCTACGTGACATGAATGTTGAACAACATGAAGTAGAGTTAAAACGATAAAGCAAAGGAAAGCAATTAAAATTGTACTGCACATTTTTTTTATTGAATATAATAAAAATCGTCGAATCAGTTAATGTACCGTATAAACCAGTATATGATTAGAGAAATTAGTTGATTAGCGTTTTAATGGTATAATCATAATTTAAACAGATTACAACAAAATAATTTGTTTCGTTTTAAAATATATTAAGTTTATTCAAAATATTAGTAGAAATATTTCATAGAATTATCGTTTATTTTATCACTCAACGGCAGAACAAGTTTTATTTAGATTATAACATGGATGAAGCAATTGAATAAATGAAATGTTTAGCTTTATTGTGAAATTAACTATTAATAAAAAAATTAAAAAAGAAATACTACAATATGTAAAATTACTTCATACATAATTATAATAACAAATAATTATAAAATCCCCATTACAAGCAATTTTTATATCATATAGTTCATAACAATTAAAATTTATAAACTAGATTCCTTCTATATTTTCTGCTTCTATAACACTGAATAATCGGATTTCAATAATATTAATATTCATAATAATATCACACCAACCCTAGAATTACCCATAGAAATGTACACCTAATTTAGTTCATAGGTTCATTTCACCGACTTTGTGATCACTTTGTCCAATATGTTTCTTATTGTCACACAATCCAAATTGATCGCACAATAAAGTCGATATTGTAATTTGTTTCAAAATTCACTACAATATCTGGCTTATTGCACTACTGTTTTCTGTTGTTCTGTAATACTAGGACAAATGTATTATTTATTACAAAATTTAATGTGATATGATCATAATCTATTTTTAATTAGGGATCAAGTTTTGATTACTCGTTAAGACTTTATTATTAAATGGTCCTTTTACAGCTCTCGGGACCTGAAGTTCGGCAATACAATCTTTCTGTAGTGAAATTAAATATAGCTCTCATAAACCATAATTACCAAATACTACTAATTTTACCTTTCATTTAATCTCACATGTTCGATATATTATTTTTATTCCCTGTTACCATTCAGAATTAAGGAAATAAAATATAACGATCACTTTTCTTTTCTCATTAGGTTGTGTCGCCGTTATCATTTTCCCCCTAAAACTCAAAGAAAATCATACTTTCAACGAAAGTGCTATCTGTAACTGTACTAACAGCTTTCTATATGGTTATACGTTAAACTAAATGTTTGTCTTATTTTGTGAATAAAATTTTTGTTTTGTTTTTTTACAGTTGTTTTAGTGAAATAGAAAATGGATGTATTACAATTGCAAACAGTTATATTCTTGGAGAAAAATACACGGGTTTAACATTTAAAAAATCTATATTTTAAAATGAGACTGCATTGTTGTGATGTAATTCATATGAAAGATAGATGATTGTTTACCTTTCAAAATAAGGTTTATATAGATACTCAATACATAGTAATAATAAATATTTTTATCTTCTCTCAGGTTGTAAACCGGGCATAATAGGTCCTGCGTCTATGGTTTTCTGACTATAGCGTCACTACTCGAAAAACATCAATAAAATTAGTTTATTATCATTCGTGATTTCATGTTTTCATGAGGAAAACAATAACATTCAAAACAATTAAGAAAAAAAAATGTATTACAAAAGTAATTGTAAATATTCCTTTCCTTTTTAAACGATTTATTATTGTTCATTATTGTTCTTTTGTAAATACTGTATTAAAATGTAATCATTACATGTAGATTTAATACATTTACAACACACTTTACTCTTTCTGTAATTTTGGAATGCATACAAAAAACATGCAGTAGAACTATTTAAAGTTGTTGTTGCATAACTAATTCAAGAACAATTAGACACAAAGAAGAGCCAAATTTTCCCATTCCTCATTTAATTGTGAAAGTCAAGTATTATCCAAAAGAAAATACATTACATAAACATAAACTTATAGTTTTAATGTTCCTAATACTTCACAGAAGAGAAAATTTGAATTATTGTATTAGCTCTACCTAGCGAATAATATTTAAAATGAAAAATTCATTTCAGTTGCAACCTTTTTGAAAAAAAAGTTTTGTTATTATAGAAGTCAACTTGGGTAAACAATTTCGAAAAGTTTCCAGTCTTAACAAAAGATAGAAAACTCTCTACTTACGCCCACCAAACTGGAAAAATATTGAAACGTCAAGTCGAATGTTTATTAAATTTAAACCGTTATAAAAGTTTCATTTTTATTATTAATAAATGATAACAATTTATATTTTATATAATCACATTCTTTCAACAAAACATGAACTTAATTCTTTTGATGTGGTGTAATTTTATTAAAATTTCATTTTACACAAATTCGTAAAGTAATCAAAAAATTATTAATTTACAAAATTCATGTTTTTTTTTTCGTGATGTCCCCAATTTAAATCTTTGACATTTTTGTAAAACAAAATACTTTTTTTTAAAACAGCTTTAACACATCTGTTCATAGACGTTTGGGAAACGTCTATAATTATAATGTTGAATTAGTTTTTTGACACACAAGTTTTAATGTATTTAGTTTTGTTTTACAAATAAGTCCGTATCTACCTTCACCTACTGTACTTCTTACATTACTTTTTCAGGGATATGTACAGTAATATAAGTCAATAAATAACCAGGAACCCTTAGTAGCGATTGTTGTATGTTTAAAATGTTTGTCCTTGGAGGAATAATGTTATATAAAGTTAATGTGAACATGGCTAAAATTATAGGTTTTAAACTAAATACAGTAATATAACCAAATTAACTCCTTGATGTTTGAAATGGCATATATCATATCAATTTCCACAGGATCAAGCGATACCTGCATAACTACACGTATTACTAATCTGTTATTGATTTTATACGATTTAACCATCCTACAGCCACTTCCTTGGACTCATCAAAAAACTTTTGAACTCAATACTATATATTATCCTTTTACAGACATAACATATTGAGAACCAAAACTGATGAATAGTTAAATACTATATTTCACAATTAATAAGGAATCTGGACAGTTCTTAACCGTGTAGGTTTTAGTTTAGTTACATAATTTTAGTAATTCTCTTGAAAATTTGTTCTGGTTTTATAATTATTTTACTATTTATTATATTTCAACATATCCCTCTATAGTCCCATCTAAATAAATCACTATGTTCAATTATATCATTATCTTCAGTCAATAATTTGGCTATGGGAACTCAATATCAATGACTTAGGAACTGAAATTAGATATTCGGGCAACTATTGAAGATTTGTCTATATGCAAATTAATACACGATGTTTCTAGATTATAATCGACTCTCAATAAGATGACAGTTTATTTTCAATCTAAATCATGAAAAGATTTGGATGAGGAGAAACATGGAAACAAAAGCATATTAATATTTGAAACAAACGCAATGCTTAACTATACCTGAGTAGTCTAATATAATAAAGTGCATACAAACGTAATCAATAAAACAACAAGTTCATAGAACTTCAAATAAACAAAAGTGATATCAAGCAACAACTTAACTTATGTTGTACTAAAACCACCATTTAAAACATCAGTATGTTACCAGGGGACTTAAATTTAAGAAAGGCGGAACCAAAATGGTAACAATGTTTAGAAATTTAAAAAAAATTAAAAAGACAAAAACAAATTTAGTGATTAACAAGGCTCAAGTTTATTGAACAAAAAAGAAATTTCGACGTTTCAGATTTTATCATTTACAACTGAGAAAGACATCCTGAGACAAAATTATCATAAACACCTTATGATTAACAATATTATATTTAAAAAAAAGATTATACGCCCTTAAAGTGAAATATTATAATTAAAAAAAAAAAATTAATCAATAGAGTCTGAAAATTTATCCCCCCCCCTTTTTTAATTTATATATTTTATAGTTACAAAATTTAACAAAAGACAATGAGCACAGCTTAACAATTAGCTGGATTATAATTAATCCAAAAAAAAAGATAATACGCCCTTAAATGTAAAAATTACAAAAATAAAAAAAAGATGAAAAGATACTGATATTTATTTCCCCCCTTTTTTAACTTTATGAAATGATAAGTTTAAAAAAAAAGGTTATATAATATTACTTATTTTATAAATTACTTAAATGCTATATTGGCCAATAAATATATATATATTTTAGATAAAGAATTTATTATAAAAAAGAGAAGTTTATTTAAAAAGAAAATTTTGAATATTAAGTTTTATTAATTGACGTCAATATTTTAATTTAGAAAATAACCTCTGGGAGGTTGTTAGGACCGAAAGTTTGCATGCAGGCTCCACCCAATAATTTTTTATATATTTTATAATTAATTACACAAGTCTACATCTAAAAGATAGTTTTTTTTTTGAAAACATATTCGCTGAAATAGATTTAGGCACATATACAATATGAGTTTAATTAGAGTTCTATAAAGTTAGTTTTTTTTTTGTAACATCACTTTTGTGCACGTGAAACTCTGAATCTATGTTGAAACAAAACGTGTTTTGTTAACAGGGCGAAACGTGTTCAGATCTTTAGCCGTGTTTCTTCTACCAGCATATTAGCTATGGCAAAAAACATGTTTTTTAGCGTCTTGTACAAAATCAGACATGTTTTAGCATTAATGTTCATTATTAAAGAAAATATCTGGTTTTTTGTCAAAATCAAAGAAAATTGATGGTATAACAGAAATTCGTTAAGATGGTACTTAAAAGCTTCTTAGATTATTATAAATCTATTTATATATATTTTAATTTTGTTTGAAACAAAGCTTGTATAAGACTTGCAAGGTCTGCAAAGTCTGTAAAACGAAATTTTCTGATTTAGAACAGATTTCTCCAATTGTTTTATATTTGACATGTTCAATAAGATATTTTAATCATTTAAAGTTCAACATTAGTTTGCACTTATTTCACATAATTGTTCAAAACTCAAAATGTGCCTTTACAAGGTTTTGTAAAGTATGTTTTTTAAAAGTAAATTTTTATAATCACTCAGTTTCAAAAGAACATTGAATATTAAACAAAACATGAAATACATATTTTAAATAATACATGATAATTAATAAATTATTTTAAAGCATTAACAAAAATTTAAAGTATGATAAAATCTGTAAGGTTCAGTACCTGGGAAAATCCTGTCGCAGATCACGTGAGCTTGTGCCGTAAAAAATAATAATTTAACCAACATTATAGACTAAAACGCACAGAAACTGTAGATTAAGCATCGTTGAAGGTTGAAGCAGAATTTTTGAGAATCAAGAAATTTATTATATCTAACGTAACGATGAAGAGTCAGGCATTGTGAGTGACTACCGGTAGACTAGATAACGGGTATTAGCGCAGACCGGCTGTCTTGCCGTTGTACTTTAGCCTCCGATATCATATGTAGAGAGGGAAGATAAGAGGGACGGCGAGTGGACTGTCGATAACAAAATGCAGATTTATTTTATGAATGCTACAGCTCTCCCCCCCCCCGAAAGACGGAGTTGGGGTGGAGTCAGAAAGGGGGCCAGAAGGGCCTCCCACAAAATTTTTAAAAAAAGGGACAAGGGCCAGAAGGGCCTCCAAGAAAAGTTCGAAGATAGGGGCCTGAAGGGCCTCCTACAAGCTTCTGAAGAAAGGGGCCAGAAGGGCCTCCTACAAAATTTTGAAACGGTTCACCTGATAGAAACAACGCTTCATAATGCTTTTATAATCACCACTCTAGGGTGTAGCCTCCTTCGGCACTTACTTATTAAATTTTGAAATTTCTATAGCGTCTCAGCTCTTCCCACCTATGATTGGGATAAGCCCAGGACAGAAAGAGCTGAAGGGTGACGCAAAGGTCGACATTGCTGTGCATGAACTGACTTTGTACTCTAAGGTACGTGGGGAAAAGGGGTGGAGTGGCACCTCGGGAAACCAAGTGGAGGTGACCACTCCGGGGACCAGGGGAGGGAAAAGTGCATAGCACTAAGGACTTCAGGAAAAGGCCGGACTCAGAGGAAGCTCACAAGCGGGAGGAGAATCCTCTGAACCGACCATTAAAATATATATCAAAAAATAAATAAAAATAAAACCAAAACTCCTGAAGCCTTTTTGGGTCAGATCATGCTCAGCGTTGTTATTTTTTTTAATTTCTCTTCTCCCATACGAAGAGAAATTTAAACTATTCACGGCTCTTAACAATTTCCGTGAGAAAAAAGAATTTTGAAGGGTCTAAACAAATAATACATTTTGAAAATAAACAAAGAAGCAGTATGAAACGTTGGGGAGTCAAAATGGTTTTACTGCGCAAGGCAGGGCATGTAATATTTGACTTAAGGTCTTATGTATGTAACTGTAATCATGTGCCCCCAAAAAAGGAATTTAAATTAATCAAAAAAAAAATTATGTAAAAAAAAATTTCATCAAAATAAGATAAGTGTTCTAAAAAAAAAGATGTACAAAGAAAGATGTGTAAAAAAAAGGTGTAGCTAAATTAAAGATGTATATAAAAAGGTGACCCATGGTGAGGAAAACCCAACTCCGGTTTTCTCAACCCTAACGAAAAACTAAACAAGGAACAAACATGTTGACCTGCTAATAAAAAAGACGAACAACCGAATAATTTAAAGAATAGACAAACAGGCCAACCATGTTGTCCTACATACAAACTGGGCCCCTATAAATTTGGAAAAGAAAATTTAGCTCACAAGATATATTATTAAAGGGTGTTCAACATTTCAATTTACTATTAAACAAATGCCACCATCTGCATCAACCTGTCCACCGCCATCTTGCCTATTGCTCATGATGATAAAATTAAAAAAAAAAATAAATAAAAATAATTTTCTTTCAAGATGACGAAAACAAAAAAAAATTCAAAAGCAAGCTCCGTGTTCTTTAACGGGTCCACTAATCGCAGCAAATCCACTGCCATTTTAACTGTTGCTGATAATTATTAAAAAAAATAAACCAAGTAATTTTAAAAAAAATTTCTTTTAAGATGATGCAAAAAATGAAAGAGCCAGAGAAAGACTCAAGAATTATATGTAGTGTAGTTGTTGTGTATATATGTGTGTGTAAGTATGAATTAATACAGACAAGCGAAAGAAAACTCGAGAAAATTTTTGAAGGAGATTTTGAATTTTTTTGTTTTTTTTTTTTGTTTTTAACTATTTTTGGATTTTATTATTTATTTAAATTTTTTTGGATTCCCGAATGAGCCCGCTGTCTGGATCAAATTCAGTGAATGACTAGTGTGCAGTGTTTGTAAATATATATATATATATATATATATATATATATATATATATATATATATATATAAAAATATTTAAGCAGACAAAATAATAATAAAAAAAATTTTTATCAAAATTGGTTTAGAAGTTTTTGTGTAAGTGTTTATAAAAATAAATAAATAATAAAAAAAGAGACTATAGATTTATAGACATCTAAATATTTAAACTAAATATATAAAAAAAAAAAAAAAAAATTTCATCAGCAACAGTTGTGCAGTATTTGAAAAAGCTGCAAAACATAAAAATGAGCCTTGTTTAACAGAGAAAAATATTGAATTTAAATTTAGATGGTTCCAATGCAAAATTTTGAAAATTAACTAGGGTTCCAGAATTTAAAATTAACCAAGCTCTGTAATTTAGAAAAAAAGACAAGCTAGAATTTAAAGCTAACCACGCTCTGCTACCAGAAACATGTTACCAGGGGACTTAAATTTAAGAAAGGCGGAACCAAAATGGTAACAATGTTTAGAAATTTAAAAAAAATTAAAAAGACAAAAACAAATTTAGTGATTAACAAGGCTCAAGTTTATTGAACAAAAAAGAAATTTCGACGTTTCAGATTTTATCATTTACAACTGAGAAAGACATCCTGAGACAAAATTATCATAAACACCTTATGATTAACAATATTATATTTAAAAAAAAGATTATACGCCCTTAAAGTGAAATATTATAATTAAAAAAAAAAAATTAATCAATAGAGTCTGAAAATTTATCCCCCCCCTTTTTTAATTTATATATTTTATAGTTACAAAATTTAACAAAAGACAATGAGCACAGCTTAACAATTAGCTGGATTATAATTAATCCAAAAAAAAAGATAATACGCCCTTAAATGTAAAAATTACAAAAATAAAAAAAAGATGAAAAGATACTGATATTTATTTCCCCCCTTTTTTAACTTTATGAAATGATAAGTTTAAAAAAAAAGGTTATATAATATTACTTATTTTATAAATTACTTAAATGCTATATTGGCCAATAAATATATATATATTTTAGATAAAGAATTTATTATAAAAAAGAGAAGTTTATTTAAAAAGAAAATTTTGAATATTAAGTTTTATTAATTGACGTCAATATTTTAATTTAGAAAATAACCTCTGGGAGGTTGTTAGGACCGAAAGTTTGCATGCAGGCTCCACCCAATAATTTTTTATATATTTTATAATTAATTACACAAGTCTACATCTAAAAGATAGTTTTTTTTTTGAAAACATATTCGCTGAAATAGATTTAGGCACATATACAATATGAGTTTAATTAGAGTTCTATAAAGTTAGTTTTTTTTTTTGTAACATCACTTTTGTGCACGTGAAACTCTGAATCTATGTTGAAACAAAACGTGTTTTGTTAACAGGGCGAAACGTGTTCAGATCTTTAGCCGTGTTTCTTCTACCAGCATATTAGCTATGGCAAAAAACATGTTTTTTAGCGTCTTGTACAAAATCAGACATGTTTTAGCATTAATGTTCATTATTAAAGAAAATATCTGGTTTTTTGTCAAAATCAAAGAAAATTGATGGTATAACAGAAATTCGTTAAGATGGTACTTAAAAGCTTCTTAGATTATTATAAATCTATTTATATATATTTTAATTTTGTTTGAAACAAAGCTTGTATAAGACTTGCAAGGTCTGCACAGTCTGTAAAACGAAATTTTCTGATTTAGAACAGATTTCTCCAATTGTTTTATATTTGACATGTTCAATAAGATATTTTAATCATTTAAAGTTCAACATTAGTTTGCACTTATTTCACATAATTGTTCAAAACTCAAAATGTGCCTTTACAAGGTTTTGTAAAGTATGTTTTTTAAAAGTAAATTTTTATAATCACTCAGTTTCAAAAGAACATTGAATATTAAACAAAACATGAAATACATATTTTAAATAATACATGATAATTAATAAATTATTTTAAAGCATTAACAAAAATTTAAAGTATGATAAAATCTGTAAGGTTCAGTACCTGGGAAAATCCTGTCGCAGATCACGTGAGCTTGTGCCGTAAAAAATAATAATTTAACCAACATTATAGACTAAAACGCACAGAAACTGTAGATTAAGCATCGTTGAAGGTTGAAGCAGAATTTTTGAGAATCAAGAAATTTATTATATCTAACGTAACGATGAAGAGTCAGGCATTGTGAGTGACTACCGGTAGACTAGATAACGGGTATTAGCGCAGACCGGCTGTCTTGCCGTTGTACTTTAGCCTCCGATATCATATGTAGAGAGGGAAGATAAGAGGGACGGCGAGTGGACTGTCGATAACAAAATGCAGATTTATTTTATGAATGCTACAAGTAGACCAAATTAATTCATGATAAACTAAAGATATTAAATGTTACTAAGCCGAAACCCAACCAATAAAAAATAAATGCTTATATTTTCTCCTTGCATCTTTAAATAGTCTCAACAGAAAAAAAAAACCACTAAAATCACTATCGTTACAAGTAGATGATTATAAATTTCCTCCCACTCCCAATTTTCTTGAAATTTCTGAATTAATCAAAGTTTCGTCTGGCTTGAATGAAGCAATCAAATACGGATGTGAAATAACTTAGTCTCTCACAAGAGCGACAAAGCAAATAGGTTAATACGGTTTGATAATTAATGTAAAGGGGAATTAAATCTGCAGTGATGTGAATATCATTTCACACCTGATGAACCCAAATAGAAGTTGAGATGCTGAAGTGAACTGGTGTTATATTGTGGACTGTATACTTTAATAACAACAGTTGAAATTTATCCAAATTGGAAATTTCCAAACCTGTAACTAATAACTTGTCAACAATTACAGTATTTTTTATAAGAGTGAATTGTATTTATACAGCTCAGATAATATAGGACATTTTCATTATTTTTAACATTTTCATATGTTCAGATTATATCAATTACCAACTATTTTATAAAGGTCAAAATTAAAAACAGAAAATCACTAATATTAGTCTTAAAACATTACTAAGGTTTTATAGGAACTATTTATCATTAAGTGTAAATTAAAATAAAGAACACGTATATTTATGATTATTTGTAGCTCAAGGTATTTTTACTAAAAGTTGTAAATTAAAAAAAATAATTTAATTTATAATTTTTTGTTTATGTTTATTTCAAATTGAAGAATCTTTACTTGTTGCGCTGCGCCAAGATGTATTAAAGTACAGCAGGATTTATTTATATATAAATGAAACATTTCCTCTAATTATGAATTAAATGTGAATTTATTGAATAATTAATCAAACTTACAATTTAAGATATATCAATTAGTATGTATATATATGAATTTTGAAAAAATAAAAAAATAAAATAAAATAAAATAAATAAATAAAACAAAAAACTACTATATATATATATATATATCTTCTTTTTTCCTACGAATATTTTAATAATAAAAACTCCAAGATATATACTAACGTACACAAAATAAAACATGAACAACAAAAATATCCGCTAAGCAATTGTCCACTGATTTTTTTTTTTTTTTTTTACGTAATTTTTTAGGACACTCACAAAAAAAAATAAACAGAATAAATTATTAAAATCACGCTCTTTGTTTGATTTACTTACTACTTATTATACTTTTTAATTATTATTGTGGGCATTATACTTTAATAAAAGTTATAGATTAGTATATTTGGATTTATACATAAATATAATAAATTATGTTCGTATATTAAAAAACTATCTACATGACATAATTTTCATTAATAATCACAAACAAATCTACCGCTTATAGCCTTACATGAATATGTAAAGGTAAAAATGTTAATTGTCGGAAATGTTCAGGGAATGTTTTGTGTAATTATTATGAATGGATATGTAGTTCGTTTGATGGTAAAATAACTAGGAATGTACTTTTTTATGTGGAGGAAAGGATCTTACATTTTACCTTGGAGAGTATCATTAAGGCTTTATTTTCAGAGTTCAAACATTTACTTTTAACAATTTGCCCAAAGGGACTTAATTTTGCTCCTTCTTATCACCCTCCCTTTGATACGTGTACGTTCTTTTCTCATGTTGTTATTATAGGAAAAGTATCATTATTAAATATAATGAGTTTAAGTTATTCATTCCAAATCTAACATTTACGTCCGTATAAATGAGAATGATAAATACCATAAAAAGAGAAGAAATTACTATCAAATTATCCTAATAAACTAATATAGACACTAGTTAGTAAATGTAACAGGGAATTATTTCTTCTTGGTATAATTAAGAAAATTATATATTTTAATGGCTCATTTTTCACTGAAAAATATTTTGTCATACAAAGAAGATATTCAACACACCATATTTAAAATACTAAGCAAGTATCAAATTAGAGTAGGCTACGTCTCATCACTAAGCCACAGTACGCTCTCACGTAGGTACATGAGAGGTGGCTTTCACATTAATTGAATGTTTCTACAATATAGAATTTTGACACGACTTTCATCCATAACATAGTAATTAATCACAGGAATATGACATTTTAACTTTAACATAAATATGTTTACTCTGTATCTATTAACTTTAAAATAACGGGAATAACAATATGTGTGCAAATCCAAAATTAATATTGATGTAAACCTTTTGATAAATATTTTTAATTTTTTTTAAAGTAATTTTGTATGAATTTTATTTACCTCTATTGCTGTATTTATCTCAGGATATACGTCCCTAATATTTAAACGTGCGCAATATCCAATCACAGCACACTCATTTCTAAATTACATTAGTGGAACATTATCAATGAATTATTACTAACAACTAACTTATCTTTAGATATTAATATAATACAATTTTTTACTATATTTATGTTCTGAGAAGTCAAAATTAAGTTTACTCAAAATTCAATACAATATCAATACGTCTAGATTTAAACTTTAATTTACCTTTACAAAAGCACTATAATAAGTATAGTGTCTCCTAAAACATTCAAATAGTTTATTTATAAGCTGGTATTCTAAAACGAATAATTATTCAATATATAATCACCGTTATTTTAGAAAGTTTTGTGTTCCTGTTACAATACAATTTTCTAGTCACATCTAAGTTAACAATATTCGTTTACGTTTATGGTAATTTATTTAAGTATATTTGGAGGAACAATTAATGACATTTCCACAACAAAGAAACTATTTTACTTCATAGTTTGTTTTTCTATACGATTTCTTACGTAAGGAAAATAGTGTATAACCGTGTATAAAGTGATAATTAGGTGTCAGGTAGTTTTAACTACTCTATTGCTGAAAAATGATATGGAGGAAGGTGTAAAAATGTGCAATTAATTGTTAATGAATAAACACTTAGTTTTAATTAACTTTGTTTATTTTGTATATAGTTTCAAATACATTCAAGTTCGTTTCTTACACTGTTCTTCTACTTTATTGTCGTAGTTAGATCAAGGAGCATAATGTCCTCTATACTAAAACATTAATAACAACAGTACAAAATGGTTTCATGTATTGCCTTTTTGAAATTTTGCCTTTAAGAAGAATTTGCATCATTTCATTAAAGATTCATAAACATAATATTACACATAAATTATTTATAAAGGTCATCTCTCAACCAGGCCATACGGAAATCTGAAAGAAAAAGTAATTAATATCATTTTAAAGTAACTCATGTTTAGATTGATATTTTCATTATTATTATTATTATTATTATTATTATTATTATTATTATTATTATTATTACAAGTATTACTTTATTGTATTTCTGTATTATTTACATTATTCAATGACAATGATTTTATAAACTCTTGGTAATAAATAGTAAAAAAAATACTACTTTAATATAGAATTAAACAAATTAGATGCTAGTATTTTATACAGCCTCATGTTACTTGAAGTTAATAATAGATAAATAATTCCTAAACAGTTGTCAGCCTTGAAAACATTAGATTATTGCAAAGTCAAACATCAAAGCAAACAAAAGATGTGTCTGTCCTCTGAAATGTAGTATCTAATCTGTGTAACTTGTAATCTGCTGTTTTAAACTGGGAAAAGAATTTAGTTGCAACTTCTGTGTACTAAAAATTTGTTAAGACAAACCCATTTAAATAGCATATAGAATGTATTGAGAACTAGGCCTATTTAATTATTAATATTTTTATGTCAAGAATACAATGATTCAAAAACTAAATATTAACTCTCATTATCTGAAACAAATACTACACAAATGTCAGGAAAGTACTGAGTTTATAATATAATACGTCAGTAAAACGTGTTTTTTTTTTTATGAAGCTCTTTTTGTAAAATTATATTAAATCAAAACAAATATCTCATTATTTGGAATATATACATATATATATATATATATATATATATATATATATCCATCAGTTTTATACAATTTTTCATCTGTTGTTTATAGTTCTATATTTCTTTATTAAATACTAATTTCTAATAATTTATTGAACATGTGTGGACAACGTTGTATATAACGAACAAATATTTACATTCAATTGTGATATACAAAACAATAGTATCATGACAGCTAATTAGATAATCTGTTTTGAGAATGTTCATGAGTGTGTAAAAAGTTACGATATTAGAAACTTAGCGACAAGTTAAAAAAAAATCATATTGGATATAATATAATGTTTTCTGGTAAAATTAAAATTGAATATATTACAGTAATTTTCAGAAGTAAAAATTAAAACATATGAGGAATAGTATATATAATATATTATATAAAGGAAGATAACATGTAATATTCAACTACAGAATTGGTTTATATGTTTATTTATGCACACTAACTAATAACAATATTTGATTGTATTTCCTAATAACATGGTTTTTTTTTGGAAAGTTTAGTAAATTATTTGAATTTTAATTATTGTTTATATTGGTTTAATTAAAAGTATGGTTGGAGTAATGAGAATATTTTAATGCTGTCAAAAACATGTCTTATGTTTGTATCGTCGTAGTTTTAGTACATAATTAATTAATAACTAAAACGTCAGAATTTGGCTAAACTGTATTTTATGTTTTTTAACAAACACAATTAATTATAATACTGCTAGTTGTAATTCTCTTAATAACAAAAAACACTGATCACTGATATCGTTCTTATTAATATTAATATTGAATTTTAAAAGTATATAAAAAGTGCAACAAATAAATCTAGATTTTCTACTGAAATGTATATCTTTTACTTATAACAAGATGATTGTTTTATTGAAGAAAATCCTTATCAGTCACAAATGTATTATTGAATATGCCGATGTATGTTACTAATATATATTTTAACAATTAAATCAAAATAATTTATAACTCCCGTATTTCTTTCTCAATATTTAAACCATTATTTTCCATTTGTTTTAATGTTTTAGTAGACGTTTTTTATATAAATAATTATTACAGTCCTCAAAACTTACTATAGCGATCGTTTAAACGGTATTTTCTGTAGTTCTCTCTAAGCTATATTGTCAATGTTTACCTACATTATCATATATTTTATTGGTTTGTGATCTGTTTTTTTTTTTTTTACAGTATCGTAGGAGGATATTTTTTTTTGATTCAAGCAAGTATTCTTGAGTTTTTTCCAGTAATTCTACGTCATACCCAAGCTGTACTTTGACGATGACGATATTGAGTTACAATAGTAAATGTATTTTAAAGTAGGTTAATTAATATTACTAGTTATTCAGTGAAAATGGGCTGTCCATGGTTAGAGTTTTTGGTTTACATTTCGTTTGCTGTAAAACATGCTTGCGAACAAATTAATAATATACTTTGTGAAATCGTATTTAACATAACATATTGTGTTTGAGATGTATATCTTATTTTGGATAACGATTAGATTTAAGAAATGCTCACACTACATACTAAACATTGGCTATTTCATAAAGAATAAATACCAACAATTTATATCAAAAAGGTTTAACCACTTCATGTAATAGCCATTGAACCGTAAACTTTGGTAACTTTGATGAAACTGAAAAACACAGAGCAGTTAACAGAAAGTTTAGTGAAGTTATTAAATTGAAATTCCACCCAACTTCATGAGATCTATATGATGTGGTTATATGTTATTAAATTTCTTCTAAGCGCTTAATAACTTTCAAACTGTGAGTTTATATTGTGGTTTCCCTTTTTAAGCTTTAGATTCCAAAAATTTATTACAGTTCTAATAACAAAATACTATTAAATTGTAGTCTGTTTATCTTTGTGTCCTTACTTAGAGTAAAAGACATCATAAAAAAATATATATGTATAAAAAATTATTAACTAGAACAGGAATCTGAACACGCTGTTAATATATGCGAAACATGTTCTGTTTTCAAACTGAAAAAAAAAAAAAAAAAAAAAACTGGTTAATAATATTTCAATATAAACAGAGCTGTAACAGTTACGAGTGTTAAAATTGGTCTTTCGTTTTAGCCTACAATAAATGAAACACAAGCCATAAAATATCAATTAACACAAGTTTATAAAATCGGGGAGTTTTATAAAAAACACAAGTTTTATTTAACATTTCTTACATTTTTTCGTTAACTACATTTTATATGTAGCCTATATATCGTTAATGGTTAGGAATTCTGATTGAAGAATATACTGAATAGTACTTATAGATCAACATCTTAAAAACGAAGCATTTATCAAAATAGGAGGAGACCTAAAACTTTGATCACGTCTAGTCATGGGAAGATAAAGTTTTAAATATTTAGGTACGAAGACAGCAGCAACTGGGGGAAGTGATAAAGAGATTGCTTTTTTATTGGATCAGTCTAAAAGGGCTACTAAGAAATTTATTGTTTTGTAGTGGTAGAATAACAAATTGAAGAGTGAGAGATGTTAGACAATTCAGGTCAATAAGGAAACAAAATAAATAAATATACCTTGTGAAATAAGAAAACTAATATTGTATTCAGTCGCTGCATATCTATTTCCTAATATATAGTTTTTACTTTTTTATAAAAATGAAAACATGCCTAGTATGAGAAAACGTAGAACTTTCTTTATTAAAATCCATTAAAAAATACGAAAAAACCAAAACTAAACATCTAAATAATCTTTATCTTGTAGAGAAAACAATATCTAAAATTAGCACTAATTGTTTGGTGTATTGCAGATTTTAGTTTAAAGGTATTTATATTTATTATGTACTTGAATGTATACTGGAAGAGCTCCCTTTTACTGGGGAGGAGATCTTACATAACAAAGCCACACGCTAGTGCGATTATTTCAATATCACATAGATTACATACAGCTGTGATTGGCTCCATTTTGCTCTTGTAAACTGTACTGCGAATAAGCAATATAAGGGGTTTGTATTTTATTCTCTATTTTGTATGTAAGGAAATTAATCTATATCCTAATTTATTCCAATTTTACAATATTAAAAAATTTAGGTTACTACCAAAAACATTTCATTTAAATAATCAAAACTGTTTTAATGAATGAATATGTTGAAGGTTTACGTGAAAAAATTCCATTCTATATTTCCAAGAATTTTTATTTTGTCGGTTAAAGAAGTTGTGTGCTGTTTCACAGAACCATTTGTTATTTGTAAATTAAATATAATTAGATGTGAAACCATATCCCGTACCTTATCTTTTATAAATGTATCTTTCAATCTACAGAGAAAAAAATTGCAATAAAGAGATTTAAACATGCATTTCAATGTAGTAAACAAACAACAGACTATAATATTTCTGAATAGATCAGTAATCACTGGTGTGGCAAATATCAAGATGCATTAAGGAAAGTTACATGAATGGGTTGGTATAAGTATAAATTGGTTACTCTACAGTATCATTTCAGCCCCGTCATCAAAGTTTAAAATCAGTCGACTGCTTCAGAAGCCATGAAGTGTGAAATAGAATTCGTGACATCTGTACGGACTTCATTACACTCTGCAATAATTCTTGACCTATTTAACTTGTAGCTTTACTGCTGCAATAAAACCAATGCGCCACCTTCATCTTTTAATTTGAGTTACCTCAAATAAAAGGACTTTAATTAGATTACTGGACTTTCAAGGATTTCCAATTTCTAATTATGTCTTGTCATGTAACATTTCACATTGGAACAAATCGATGCGACTAAATATAACCTTGTTTTATAGGTGTGGCATTGTATGTTCTCCGAGCTGCACAATCAAATAGGAATTATTTCTAGGAGTTGTTTGGTAAGTGTTTAAAAAACTGTATATTATGATTTTATTATTATTGTTGTACCTATTTTGTTATATCAATAAATTTATTACATAAAACTAAGTGCAGAAGTGTGATTTATTAATAATAAAATATAAAACGTCAAGCAACTTTGGAAATCCCCTGATTATTAAGATAGATACATTTAATTTTCGATTACATTATAAAGCAAATATTTTGAATATCCGACATTTTGTGAATCTCATTCTTAACGGTTCTTCACATTTGAAGTCCTGAAGCCTGTTGCAAAAACTTGCCTCTTGATGGTTTTGTCTCTTAACTATTTCAACTTTTCGATGTAGGAAATATCCAAATTAAGTATAATATATTATTATGATTAAATCAATAGTGTTTATTAATGGACACTATTTTGTTTACAATCTATATATTCTAAAACCACTGGAGTTGCGGGTAAAAACCACTTCCGGGAGAGTGTTATAGAGTTCCACATCGGGCACTAAATCAGTGTGTTCCTAATATTGCCCTGTCAGTCTTTACAATAATTACATTTAACTGACTGACTTATTGTGAGACAGCTCAGATATGGCCTGCCCCAGATAAAGCAAATGCCCGCGTCATCTCGCTATGCTTCTTACCCATACGATTCTCGTATTGACCGGAATAGATTCTGATTCGTAAATCAGATTATTTTCTTTATAACTATAATGTACTAAATTTCGTTAGATTCTCAGATGACCTTACGTGTTATGTTAAGCAAGACCAATACACGCTATCAGATACAGTTCTGTATGCCAAAAAAATCTTTAAAGCGGTGAGTCTCTATACACAAGATAACGTCCTACCTACAGTCATCCATCCATGATCCTGTTCCCAAACTGGTGGACCATACAAGGAACACACTCGCCAGAACTATTCTCTTACCTTTTTTGTACATTCCTATAATCGGGATTAATTTGGACAGATTTGAGCAAGCTTTGAATTATTTGATTTATATGAGAATCATAGCTACGCGTGTGATACACTTCTTTCCCCAGGTATGTTACTAGCTTCTTTCTAGATTGATATTTTAAACTCATATTTTTTGATATCTGAAAACTCATCTATATGTGAACAAAAGCGCTTCGGTAATCTCGAAAGCCATCTCTAAACCACTAACTTCTTGCCAACAGAATACGAGCCAAAACTCTATTTGACTTTTATTTCATGTATTATCGCCGTAAGATGATTATAGCGTCATCAGCAAATCCAATGATGGATTGGTCTTCAGGAAGTTTCTTATTGAGAACGCCGTTATAAATGAGATTACATAACAGTAAATCAAATAAAAAGCATTTTGAGTCTTCACAAGTCATACTCTCCGCTATGGTCCATAAGAAATGGTAGTCTTTTTTACCCTTCAGGTAGTCGTCAAGCTTGTAAAACAAAATATTACGGTAAGGACTTAGATATCAATAAAGACTTAATATCCTCCCATCTAACAGCTTGAACCCATCCTTCACATTAATAGGTACGAGTGCACAAAGCTTTTCTTCCCTTCTTAACCCGTTTGGCAGCGACAAACACTTTCATAATATCGCCCTTAGAGGATCGATTTTTCCAAAAACCTAATTGATTCTCTGAAAGATTTTTCTCTCTGAATATGTGTTTTTCCACTGGCACCTCTAACACCATTCTCATCATTTCCAGAAGACATTTGGGTCTGTACGATAAAGTGTCAGAGAGTAGCTTATTTTCTTTTTCAGAAGAACGATGTTTTTCTTCTTCACCTTTTTGTAGAATTTACCCCTCTCAAGAATGGTGTTTAACGTATATGAAATATATTTGGGATTATGTTGAATTAACAATTGGAATTACTGTAAATTATAAAATTAAGTAAAAAATGAGGTATAAATATAACTGCCCTGAAAGTTTGTGAATAGGCCTATTTAAGATTATTTTTCATAAGAATATAACATTAAAAACATTTCCACACCAAAAATGAAAAAAAATATAGGATATTTCAAATTTTAAGATTTATTTAAGATTTAGGCATTTAGGAGTTAAAATATTTTATTTCGTCCAGTATAGGTAATATAGGCTACACAGAATACTCTGTATTTGTTAATTTGATTTATGTTAGTTATATGTAACATTATAAGAATATATTTTTTAAAACTCTTAGAATTTTAAATTTTGTGTGTGCCAGAGTTACAGAGTAAGACATTATTTTATGGGAAAAGAGTTCAAAACGTCTCTATTTCAGTATGGTTTATAATTGATAATTTTAAAGTTTATATTATTTACGGTTTAGTGGATAGTTTCGTATTTAATCTACTAGTTATTTTATTAAAGTCTACAGTTATATTTCTAACGTTGGAATAAAATTGGTTTCATCCGAAGTTTACTCTTTTTGATGGATGTATGCATATTTTTTGAGAAGATGTGTTAACTAAATAAGTTATTACCGACTAAATTGGTTTAGGAGTTTTAAATTGATTTTTCTACTATTTCTCACTCATTCAATAAATACACGATAAACTATTATCATAGAATAGTGATTTCAGGTAACAAAACTTTTCTTGAAATAATTTATATGTTATGTTTGATGATTTAAAAATATTTACAATAACAATTAAAAATTATATTTCAAATAACTACTGCTTATTCAATTGAATAACAAAGATACTTTTTAATTATGGCTTTTTTATAGAAACGATTTTTGGACGGACAATGGTTGCACTAATTTGGTGTCATACATTTTCTATTGAACTGTTAACCTGTAGTTTCTTCTTTTTACATATAAAACAAATAAGCGGCATAGCAAACATTAAGCTAACTTTTTCACATACAATTATAAATGCAAACACAAATTATGTTTCATTTACGAAAGTAACTGTTCTTTAATGGTTTATGGATAACATTAACGAGAAAATATATCTGTAATGTTGTAATATCTACTGTATAGCTGTTTTAATCTCTAGTAAAATGCGTTATAATGTTAATTCAGTAACAAAACAAAATAATCTATTGCATTTCATAACACATAATCTGCGTAGTTTTAAGTTGAAAAATACTGAAATATGTTCATGTCTGTGTTTGACCTTAAATTACCCTAACCTGGTTCTCACGTTATGAAAACATCCGCCTTTTAATTCCTGTACAAATAATGATTTAATGACGACAACATAATTTCATGAACAAGTAACTGGAAAATAAAATAACAAATATGACATGGAAACAGAAGCAGAGAAATTAATTCCACAGATTAAAACGAGAGGGTCAAACAATAAACAATAATTTATCTGAAAAAGTAGGCCCATATTTCAAAAGGGAAGCAGCCCTTGCATTCTAGATAGGGAGAAGGAAATCTCTGTTTTATTACTATTTATCGTTATTTGTTTAAAAAAATGAAACACACGCAATAGAATCATGTAAGTACGATGTATATTTTCATTTTATACGTTACTTTATAATATAATTTCTCTAAATAGCACTGACGTAATGGAAGATCCATACTTTCCTTCTTAGTACACAAAACAGAACTGTATCAATCAATCAAAATAGATTGGAAGAAAATAGGGCTTTTTTTTTTTTTTTTAATGGAGTTAGTGCAAAAAATTTTCAATAGAAGTTAATAGAGTGCTATGAACTGAAGAAAAATATACTCAATAACAAAAAGATCAAAAAATAATAATAAAATAAGGAATCCAAAAACATAATATCCCATCTAATTTAAACTTTATATTGCTTACTTAAGTCAAATCTTAAACCTTAATTATAATTTGCACAGGAATGTCTTCTAAAAATAGAGTAAGTTTGTATTGTCTGTTTATCTAATGGTCTAGTTTGTAACTTCCTCGTTGAAAAAACGCATTGATTGTCAAAATATGTCTATGTCTTTATATTTTCGTCAACAACAGAGGCTCGTTATATAGTGAGTACGGGTTCGGCACACCCAAGAGTATCTAGTTGAGTTCATGTAATCTTGGGTTATATCAATTTCTTTCATCTTTCCGATCAGATCACTCTTTTCTCTACTGGATCGGACACTATTAGTCCAAAGTAATTATGTGTTATTAAAATTATATTTGTACATAAGGAAAACACGACATTATGTAGTTAAATAGTGTGTTTATAATGTTCATTTTTGTAAAATGTCTGAAAATTCACACACAAGATCAATGAAAAAAATATTAACTAAACATTATTTTGATAATTGATTTATATCTTCAGTATTTAAGAACCATTAATTACTATAAAAAATATATTGGGCATCAACTAATAAATGTGACGTGTATTAAAACTAGTAAATTGTGTTGGCATCTATATCGATTAGTAAAACTTTTAAAAACAAAATAAATCTAATTTGATTTGTTTCACTATGTAACGTTCAATAAAACTACATTGATAATAAATTCAATAAACATTAGTAAATAAAATGCTTAATTTTATATAACTTACAAAATAATCTAAAATATTAGTTTACATATAAATTTCAAATACTTAAGGTCGTCTGTAGAACTTATTTAATGACATTTCCTTCGATTTAAAAATGGTCATGGAGCAGAGGTCACTCTGTTGAAGAGACGTGACTTCTTTATTCTAATGACGTCATTATAATTACCTTCCAGCTAAAGATATTTGTTCAGGGGTGGTTGTGCTTTTTAAGCCCCTTTGTTAGAGTCCAAAAAGCGTTGTTACTGGTTTTTAGATCTCTACTAACGAGCATTTGTCATATTGTTCTTTACTTTTTTTTAGAATTTATTTTAAACTTCCTGAAGAAAATTGTTTGGTTAACATTTGTTTCCATTTTACCTCCATAAATTAACTATAATTTGTATTATGTAAATTAGATTTTATAAAATAACATTTTTATTCTAATTATATTAGGTAATTGTCAAAAAATTTTCACTGTTAACATGTTTCCAAATTAATCTACATAAATAAATATATTTCTAAAGTAAAATTATATGTCACAGGAATTATAGTGTTGATAGTGTTACGTCAAACAAACTATTACACTGGTTTACACTGGAATAGTATATAGTAACGCTGTAGCCATACAATTTTTCGATACCTCTCTTCGCTTCGGTCGGTTTTTTTTTTTGAAATTCAGACTGTATAATTATGATATAGATACACAAAGCGACAAGGTCGTGCATAAAAGATGTCTCATTCTTGACAGCGAGTCCTTTAATTAATAGCCTACTCATGTCTAATTGGCTAATTAGATACGACAATTAGACGTTTGGTTACGGTCAAGAACAAAGCCAAGTGAATGCTGCTGCCTTGGATCTTGGACACAGCTTAATATTTGGCAGTAAAATGTCTGCCGAGTTCTACTGCCATTTTTGACATTTCCACAACTTTCATTGTCATAACTATATTGGGTGTCTCTAAACTTATTAAAATAAGCTCTAGATATATTTACAAATATCGAATCTGTCCATGAAAAACATGAATACAGTGAAAGGCACAACATAGCATGTTATGCGAAATACGAGGTGTTTAGTTATTTAGGTTTAATATTTCAAATGAAGGAACTGGGTAGATGGAAGAATTTCGGTAACATCTTATGCTATATATTTTTACGAATCTATTAAAAATATTTTGAAATTATTTCTAGAGCTTTTCTTGAATTATTTGTTTATTTTACAGATTATAATTACTAGATACTAAGGGTACAAATATTATTGAAGCTTATTTTGTTCTGATTTTACATGAATCTAGTATCATTTTGATCTCTGTTTATTTTATAAAATAATTCCTTGCAAAATGTGTAACTCTTCTTGCGAACATAGGAAAATTAAAAAAATTATACTTAGTGAAACTAATAAAGATTTATTCGGTATTTTTAGACAAATGTATATTTCTTAAAGCTTGTTATAAATTTAGGTTTGTTGACTTTATATCCAGTATAATTTTATTTTAATTTAAAACGTGATAAAATTATAATGTCATGAAGTTTGTTTTGATAACGATTACATTTAACAATCTCGTTAAGGTAAAACTAATGGTGTAAATAATTTGTATTTGTGTTAGTTTTCCTTCTCTCTATAACCCCTCCCCTCCTATATCTTCAAATAGGTTTTCCTCAATAAAGTCTAGTGGACAAAGAGAATTTTTTTGTTTAGTAAGCGGCCGTTCTGTAAAAACTACATTTCATAACTGGATTAAGAAGAAAGTATTATATTTACAGTTATATGGTAAAAAACGGTTATATGTAAATATTTTAATATTGATATTCTACCTATTATTGTTATAATAAGTCGCTGTAGCTAATTCGAACAGTAAATACCTTAATATATTCAACAGCTATAAAATTTCACATTATTAATAGAATTATTATATGTTTAGTATATTTGGAAGAATGGTTTGCAGCGTTTAAATAATGTTTTTAAATATCATTTTAAAAATTTTCGTAAGTAAATTGTCGTAAAAAAAAAATACTCCACTAAGTTCAATAGGCTACTTCCCAGTATTATTTTATAAATATTTCATTTACTCTGTCTTAGAGAAAACAATCACCCTTTAAAAATATACACATCTACACTTAAAAATTTTCTCTTACTTTAGGATGCAAATATTATGGAAAATAAAAATATGTTTGATAAACAAGTTTGTAAAGGGTGTTGAATGTTTTTAAAGAATCATTTTCTTTTCGTAATCACTTTTAGTATTCAAAACAATTATTCTGTTATCAGTTTTGTATGCGTCTTTTAACATCTATTATTGAAGACATTAAAGTTTGTTTACTCATGTATTAAACAAACTGTTTTCTGTGTTGAAACGTATTCATACTGTCATCATAATGATTAGTATTTATGAAAACAAACGAGTATATTTTCTGCACATAATCATACAAAATAAATAAATATCGTATTTTGAGTTTGACACAACAGAGTTTTAAACTTAAGTCACGAACCGCCAATTTTTAAATGAGACAACATAATATTTCTACGCATTTTCTAGATTGAATTTCTACCATGGAATGTCAACTTTCTTGATAAGAGGCGACAGCGGTAAAATGTGGACGACATTTTGTTAAATGATGTTAAATTACTTTTTAAGTCTACAAAGACTGCTGTCTCCTTCTGGAGCCGTATCTTTCTATTTCTTCTTTCTTTCTTAAAGACTTTATAAAGTTTCATATTTTCTTACGAAATTTCAGTTGTAATTACTTCGTATTAACAATGTTTCATTACCTCTATATGGTGCGTTATATTATATGATCGTGAATACATATTAAAAATTAAAATAATAACACAAACAACACCTTCCTTCCATTAGGTAGTAAATTGACATAGACTGTACTCTGTGCTAGTTCGATAACAAAAACTTGTACCCAAAACATGGCTTACTATTTTTGGGATTATTAAATATTTATGTTAAAAGTATACTTTATACAAAATTAGTTTGCATTTCCTGGTTAGTTTAGTAATTGATTTCATTCAGGAGAGAACTTTAGTAAGCGTGTTTTTTATTGTAAATGTTGACAGCGATGAAAGTATATCTTGACAACGACAACATAATACTAGAATGTTAGAATCGTAAAATAAACATTAATTATATTGTACACGTCTGTGGCACTGTTATTTGTACATTATATCAAAAAAATTATAAGAAGTTACAATAAGATTACTAAAAAAAATTCTCCTACTGAATTTAATGTGTTGAATGAAAATAAGTCAGTACGAAGTATAATAAATATTGTAATCTTGATTCAAGTACTAATGTATCAGCAGTAGAAAAGTACGGAATATACAGTTTGTTTCCTAAATCAAAGCTTATTAAGCAAATTTAGAAGGCGCGTTAAGTTTTTTTGGGAATGATGTTTGTCTAGTGTGCTTAATTTGAACTGTGGTAAAAGTTGCAACTGTTTTGAATTATCCGATGGAAACCTGGACAACTCGAACTAACTTCAAGAACTTTTAAAAGTATATTGGTAATGTTTAATTAAATGTATGTTTTATAAAAATCATTAAGAGATCGTGGATGTCTGTTTTATACAAATAACAACAGAAAATAAACTGGGAATTGTATACCACTTGATATAGACCTATATTAAAAATTGGATAAATAGGTTTATCTAATTTTCATTTTTTTTTGTAATGTTCTCATTAAAATTTTGCTAATTTTGCTAAAAAATATATTTCAGTTGCTTTACAAGAGAGGAATCACATTAAATTTGGTAAATTGTATATGTAGGTTGGAAATAATGTTATATACAGTTTTCTTTTCGATTGAAAGTGTCGTACTTGAAAACGTATAATATTTAATTAAATGTGTTTGAAAGGAAGAGAGATAGTGAGAGCAAGATATGTATATTTTCATCCAGACGAGATTGTAACGTACCGGATGTAATCAAAGTATGGAATATAAATAGCCATTTAAAAACGTTTAACCTTACGATTTGTCCAATGAGAATTTGGAATTGTCTATAAAAAATGTCTACGTTTTCCAAAGAGTAGCTAATTTTTTCGAAGTATATTTCCATGCCTGAAAAACACCGTTTGTAAGTTAATAATATGTTTTTAACTTTTTCAGCACACATATATTGAATACATAATTATCAACTTACACTTTTTTTTTTAAATTTCAACCCATTACTTTACAGAAATTTAATCTATTACTTCAATACTTTTATGCCTGTAGCAATTAACTCAATTAGTAAAGTATAAACTTATATATAAGTTTAAATTTAATACGATTCATGTTCACGCTGATAAATATTATTTTCATTAAATTGACAGGTAACTGTTGTTACCCAGAAGGTGTATTAATTTCTAGCACTAAAGTTTAGACACGATTGGTACCTACGATTCAGTAAATGAATTGTGTTAAAATGCACTTTTTTATATCAGTTGATGAAGCTAATAAATTTCATTTTAAACTCAGTTTAAGAAAATTAAGTAATATGAATGCAGTTAATTATATTTGAATTAATGAATTAACTAGTAATTTATTTTACTGTGCAATAAGTTTTTTTTTAAATTTTAATAATTGTGAATAATATTTTATTTTCATTTAATTTATTTGGAATACATTTACCTATGTGTGACACAACCTCCAATATTTTATTTTGTTTTCAAAATTAAATTTTACTACCCACATATTCAGGGTATTTTTTTTTATCCTTACAAAAATAATATTCAATAAATTAATCAGTATTCTCGTTTACACCTGTGTGTATTATTTTAAACCGACATTTTGCAAATCCTAAGAGTTTTTGACGTTAAGTTATTCTGAAAGTACTCTTATCATTATTTAGCGTATGCTGACGTGGCATCACATTATAATAATAGAATGGAAAATTGGCTGACTATCAGTTTTTGCAGAAATCTTTTATTCATGCACAAACATTGTCGTGATAGATGTAGGAGTTTCTAGGATAAGTAATCAATATAAACTCTGATTTAAATGGCTTGTCAAACAATACGTTATGTACTCTCGTTACCATTAAAATTCCAAGAAGGTAATATTTGTAATATCCGAAGTTTTGGTTGGCAAAATGTTTCCAATAAGTATGTTTACGTGCACGTCTTATTTCATCGAGAATTCATATAACCCTAATTAATTTTATCTACTATTTTACTTTATTTATTCTCTTTATGTTGTGTCCCCTCTATCCTTTGCCCGAATCAACCATGAAGTTTCTCAAACGTTTTAGTACTACCTATAATAAATGTATTCTATTAGATTAAACATTTGCTTTTGAATATTTCGTACAATGGTGTAAAAATTATCAAATTGGGCAGATGTGGTAATGTGTTATTAAAATGTTTGTTGTTTTCATTCCATGAAACGTAAAAAAAGCAACTTGTTGTTTATCCTTTTTTTATTGATCAAAGACTGTATAATAAATGCAGGTGATTCATTAAACAGCTGTTGTAAAGAACTGTAACATATTATAAAAATGTGCAATATAGGTGATTCGCACTTTAATAACAATAAAGTAATTGCAATGAAATATTTTAATTATGATGGTAAATATAAAAGTCGCAGTTTATGGGTATCTTTATTTGAACAATATTTCTATTTCCTTGATTGTCCAGATATTATAGGCCCTTTGTCTTTTATTTTTATCTAAGTATTACAGAAGCTTTATCACAAAGTATATTCCATAGATAGATACTCCAATAGATAATAACTGCTTATAAATATAAACAACGATTATGCATTCGGGATTATTAACTATAGAAAATATAACAATATACAGTAAATAAAATTAACGTGCATTGGGTTAGGGCTAATTAGGTAAAAAACAGATTATTTTTTTTAAATATGAACAGAATCGCTTTAAAATATAGAAGCTAAAAAACTTTCCCAAAGTTTTCTTGGGACGACACCTTGGGGTATAGTGCACGACCCGATTTTAAGAGGCTCCCTTCTAATATAGCTCATGTGAGCTAGGTTCCGCAAGCAAACTGATCAATATAAGGAGTCATGTAAATTCGCTGTTACTACTCCTAACTCAGTATATGTAATTCGAAATCTATTTACGATGAAATCGCCAATACTTTCCAATCCGTCAGATTCAACTTCGGTGATTTGGTCAAACGCTGGATACATACTGGCACTAGTTAAATCACGAAACATATTCCTGGTAATCATGTTTTCTTCTTTTCTATCATATCCATCAAGATCATTAGTTTGTGAACTAATTAACTGAAAAATATTTTCTGTTAACATCATTTTACCGCTGTCAGCTTGGTCTTCTGTGATTAATGCTGAAGATATAGCTCCGTCATTTCATCCATGTAGATAATTTTGAAATCTGTATTTAACCTCTAACGGTGACGGATGATCACAGAGTCCTCCATTCTACGTCATTACACTGAAAACCCCTTCCAAACTATCCTGATTTACCCTGTTCGTTATTATATACCGATTTCATATTTACTTTACATGTCTTTGAGACATATACGAGTACTCTTGATCGTTGTCTTTGGGTAAAACTTGAAAAATTATGTTTGATTCGTTCGTATATATGTTTTGTTTACATTTTCTGTTGTTATTATTATTACAACCAAAAACAGCATATAAAACTGTTTTTGAAATACCACTACTTAGCCTAAGTATCGTTAGTTATGTTTTCTTTGGTGATTACTATTATTATTATTTATTTGCTTAATACCTTTTAGTCACTACCCATTTATATCTAAAGTAAAAAGTCACTTCCCTGACAAAAAAGTATTAAAGTTAAAACGTACAAGGATATATAATAGAACTAAAGTTTCTAGGTTAAAGGAATGTCACTTCAATACACAACATATAAACACATTAACTGAATCAATCGTATGTAAACGGTATTAACGTCATGCGCAGACGGACTCGGTTTTCAATTCTCGTAAAGTGGAACAGCCCTAAGAAGACAATAGTGCCCGGTGCGGGGCGGTAGAGGAAAAGGTGGATTATGTCGGAAAATAACACCGTCCCCGAAACATTGACTTTGCCTCCGAATCGCCATCTACCTGAGACTTGCCCTCATCGCACCCCTTAACGTTTACTTCGAGAATAATACAGTGTTTTCATCCGATCTGCGAAGTACCTTCTTAGGCCTGTTCCACTATAGACCCTTTAGAGTCTTAGCATCATGGGTCACACGTACATAAATCCTGTATAGACAGATTCAAAATAATGTGCCAAATAGGTTTGTGTAATCACAATTGGTATATTCTCTTTTCGTGACTGAGAGGGCGATTACATTAGCTACAATTGCTATAAATAAAATTCCCATAAACATGATGTATTTATAGATACATTTTCCTATTGATAATTTTATAAATTACTTCTTATTTGTTGAGCTCTGTTACTTGTCTAGTCTCTTGGTATTATCCTTGCCGCTGTAACTTGTGATGAATGCCAACGATTGAATAAATCACCCTTTTTTCTAGAGACACTATTTTTCGACCTGTACTTTCCAAATCATTGTAACTGTTATAGTGTGTGATCTATACTAAAACAAGGATTAAGTAATATCCTAGCTTTGGATGTAAGCGAGACTGTACCCAGGTGGAGACTGCCAGACGGGAGAACGGGACCAGTGTCCTGCCACGGGATTAAATGGTATCCTGAAGAGAATTCCCTACAAGGGATAACGGCATTTCGGCACTAGGAAGGTGAACAAGCTTCATGTGAAGCAATTTAGTAAATCTTTGCAATTCATGTAAAAGTCAATTTTGTCATAATCATTGGGATAGCTCTTAATTGAAAGTTTAGAATATTTAACTAATAAATGAGTCAATATGAGTCAATATATTTTATATGTATTAGCCATCAACGATAACTAGACAGAAACCCAGATTCTCGACACAAGCAATTTTAGAAGTGAACAATTTTTTGCTAAATCATTTTACTAGAACCCACATTCAGGAACCCACTTAATAACAGAAAATTGACTGCTTTCATAAAAGATCCATTTTAACCAAGGTGACTTCCTTTCTAAGCGGTCACTGTCTGAGCACCGTGTCCTTAGTTAACAAGGGTCACAAGGGTTTGGCAGGTCTAAGGGCTGTCCACTGAGCGGCACATTTTTCTGTTAAAAGATATTTGTAAGATACCCCACGATAGCTTAAGTTAAATTTGAAATTGGCATATTTTAATCTAATTAATTTAGTTTCTAAAATTTACAACGAATATTTAAACAAATTAACATTAAAAGTTGAAAACATATATTGTTGTTACAATTTTCAGAAAAGATTTATTGGAACATCTTTTATCGTATATTAATACTACCATAAATTTAAAAAATGTTGGCCTGTGTACCATTGACAAACGTAATAAACCTTTAGGCAGAGTGCCAATTAGCAACTTATAGGGTATAAGAGGGCAGCGAAAGAAAGAATCTAGTAATAAAAAAGTCCTATTAAAGCGGATAACTTTTAGACCCGTCAACCCTTGCGAACCTTGTCAACTGGAGAACACTGGTCGCTCGGTGGACTTAACCTTTAATACAAGTTACACTGAGGTGTGTTTATGACACGAGTAAAGCAAGTTTATAACTTTATTTAAATATATAATTTCTTTTTTTTAAAACAGCATTCATCGTGACAATTTTGTGACGAATATAAATCCGAAACCACACCCTCTTTTTATTAAGGTTTGGATTTTATATCCATTTCATCTTTCCTATCAGTCTCTCTTGACCAACTATTGTTCTCTTCCGACCCTCACGTTATTTGATGATTCCAGAGTTAGGGGTCTTCTTTCATTATCTTAATTTTGTGTGTGAGGCGATGGTGACGGAGATCTGTTTCGCCTCTGAACAAGAAAAAAAGTTAACCTTATAGTAGTGTGGTATTTATCATGACCACTGGCTGGTGGTGAAATTAGACCACTGGCTATCTTCTAGTCTACTGGTAACTACAAACGTTGTAGGAGATCAGGATTGGATTCACGTGAAACCGACATTATTGGTCCAACCAATTTGTATAATTGTTTCGCTGCACGCAGGCTGCATCTTCAAGGTTAGTCAACAATCAAAATATCACATGTACCGTCTTTTTTTTTTCTTTTTTTCTTTTTTCATAATTCACTAATAACTAGCCTGAAGATGCTGCCTTTGTGCAGCGAAATATGTAGGTAGTTTAATTAAGTGCAATAAATAACAAAAAAGAATAACATTGATTTCACAAAAATCTTAGTACGTTTAAGAAAAGAAAATTTGTAATTCAAAATTCAGGATGAGGTACCGTAAATAAAAAAATTTAAATCATTCCAACGAATTTGATACATTTTGGTCAAGTGTGTAAGTCTCTAAGGATCAAAACAAAACGTATTGGTCACCATCTCTCCAAAAATTCAGGTACTTTAGAGGGGAAAAACAAAAAAAAAATCGGCAATGGACAATCAATCTGTTCCATCGATTTCATTAAAATTTTAGTTATATATGAATATTAAACCCTTGTGCAAAAATCGCAAGTAAAAAAAATATCATAGATATACCGGAGAAAAATAAGTTTTTAAAAAAATATTTAATTTTAAGGAAATGCGTTATGTTAAAAATTTTGATTCCCGTACAGACAAATTTACTCCCAAAAACAAAATTTGTTGTTTGTTGTTGGAAAAAACACGACACGTTTTTTTTTTTTTTTTTTTTTTTTTTTCAATTCAGGCCCGTCATGAGAATGAATATATTTTCTGTAGATACCAAGAGACCAGAGGATCGTAGTACTTGTTAGAACGTAACAACGTGAGTGAACCCATAGCGTCTTCATATTTGTTTAGTCTCAAAGGGACTGCTTTGACCAAATTTGATCATAAACGTTTCAGCCAATTTTGATGACATTAATATTTAAGTTTTGACAGTTTCTAAATTATCGTAGATATCTTAAGATCGAAATTAACAATTTATATTTTCTCATTGGCTCTTACGATTTGGATCAAATTTTGTTATTTCACCTCCGACAACCAAAGCAACATTAGTCCACAAAAACATCGGTAATGACCGTTGACACCGTCATATGGTGTAAAAGTAATAATGACGCAAAATAGACTCTACCGCGGATTTGTTCAAATTTTAATGTAAGACAAATCATCCAAAACGGCATGCAAAATTGTTAAAATAAATAGAATTACAATTTAGGAATAAAAAATAGCAAAAAAACAAAAATGTACCTCGACCACCGACGTTAAAAGCTCGTATTTAATCATATGCTATTTACGCCGAAAACACGTCTATAGCGGAAGCAAAACAAGCGGAAGGGCTAAATATTTTGTAAGACGGTGTCAATGATTCCTTTTCACTTTTTGACGGACAACTATCGAACTGAAATTTTTGTGACGAACATATTTGTTACAGTTTTTATTTGTTTTTTTAGGATGTATGAGCGAGAAACTTTGTGCAACATTTGTTATGGTTACAAGTTATTTTAAATAAATTTCGTATGCACCACAACGTTTCGAAAATAGAAACAGAATTGAATTTACCTGCACCTTAAAACTTACATATAATACGAGTCGACTAAATTAAAAATTCGTTAATAATTTCTAAAATAGCTAACATTTTAGCATACTTTTTGAGAGAGTTTGTTTGGGAGCGAACGAAGGCTTCTTCACAAATCTACAATTCAAGGCCTGTAAGTGCCGAGACATTGAGACGTGTAAAGCTAGTGGAGTTTTTTTTAATACATACAGCTACGGGGGGTTTTAAGGTCTAGCTGGTCCACAGACCAAAATAGGTCAACATCTATTTTTCAAATCTCGAGGAATTTATATTTTTCGGAATAGTGTCTGTCAATTCAATTTCCATTTTCAAAATTCTCCAGTTTGCGTTATATATAACACTCAAAATAGTCTAGTATTATTGTAATAAATTAAAGATAATCTCACCTAAAAAAATGAAAATAACTGTATAAAGATTAAAAAAAAAAAAAAAACTTTGAATTCAAATCTGAACAATACAGATTTTTATATACTGCTTTGTACTTTTGTACTCGCACTTCCGTTTTAATTTACCAAGAATTTGTAGATGTAACCATCATCATCTTATAGTCTCTTGGTATTTTCTTACAAGATTCACAACTATATTTTAACTTTACCCGTTCGTTGTTCGAGTTTAGAGCGAAACAATTCGAACTTCGTTTTTCATGAGTTTCATGACCCACCACATATATCATGACCTCAGTCAAGACAGGATAAAAATGACTTTCGAAATGGTGTCCGTCCATTATCGTACGTAGCGACCTCAAAAATTAAGATTCAAAAATTTGTTAGGGGAGTGTGCACATCTCTATTGAAATTCAGAAAAATGTAATAGAAAATGTCAAAATGGCAGTAATTTTGGAAAAAAAAAATCTTGTTTATATCCCTTGCGTTGTTCAACTTCACACTCTCTACGATGATAAATAGAAAGTAATTGTCAGAAATGTAATTTCTAACCCTAACGTGTCAAGTAAATGACTCGTACAGTTACGAGCGATCCTTTAGAGCCAGTGACACGAGCGTAGCAGGTGGAAGTTTCTATACGAGCACAGCTTTGAGGCCCGTAAAGGTTGATACAGTAAGTAAGTAGTAAGTACACTTGCGAAACTAATGGAAAGTTTGAATAGGGACATTATAAACTGTACCTAAGCAATGATAACGGAGAGGTTATTTCGCTTTTACGCACCAAAAGGCACGCATGCGCACGCTCATTACACACACACACACGTCGGGTTTGAATGATAAGAACCTCCGAAGGTCGTGTGTATAACATATATTTCCCTGCCGATATCAAGAGACTAGAAAGTGATAACAGTTGTAGTCATGAGAAATTGTGCCAGTTCAAAATATATGAATGAATCAATATTATATTTCCATGATGTCAAAAATGTGTTCTATTCCTTACAAATAGTTCAACTCAAAGCAAAATTGCTTACTACAATTCTTTACTTCAAGTGCAACATAGTCTAGTGGTTGAACTTTTAATTTTCGTTTATTGTTTATAACAAAGTTTCAGGAATTTGGTAGGTAATTGCTCACATCAAAACCAATGAAAAAGACCCATTTTGAGAAAAATATTCAATTAGTTTCCTTTATTCATTTCAAGATGACTGTTATTTAAACTTTTTAACTTCCAATATCTTGGGAACTATTAACTACAAGAGACAACTTTTTTCGTATTTTAACGGCAAGCAAATGGATTTTTTATTTAGCTTAAAGGATAATTGAGTTATCATCAAAAACTGAAATATTTAAAGTTAATTGGATACAACACCCAAAATTAGCTAATCTTTTTAAATGGCCGACATTTTGAAAATATTTGAATTAACTTTCATTGTTTTTGGTACACATATAAACAGTTACATTACAAATATGAGAAAAACACATTCATATCATTCAAGGGGATATACCGTACCTATCTAGATTAGTAAATAAAATAACTCTTCTGGCAGACATTTTGTTTTGTTAGTAATTAATTTTCTCTATGTCATTGTTCTTGTCTCTCGGAGACATTTAAAAATAGGTATCACAACTCTATAAGTGTCATTTGGAATTTCTAACCCCCCCCTCATAGTACCCTATACTTAAAATAACCAAAACCTTTACTTTTTTAGGTCCCCCTTCTCACCTGTATAGTAGTAAAAATCGCACTTACAGTATTTTATTATTTTATAATTTTTAGGATATATAACAAAAACTTTCACTGGCGACGTCAGTTTCTATGGAATTAAAATATGGATAACATAGAATATGTTTTAATGGATTTGTGCAAACTGAGAAAAATAATAAACATTAAAAAAAATCTTTATTTTCCCCAAAACTATTCCATTTTATCAATCATAATATTTGCGATATCAATTCCTTTATTTTAAGTCTTAAATGCTACTATATATACAACCTCTTTGAGTTTATGGTAACCTAATACTATTTCTAGACTTTCCAAATTTTATTAAACTAGGCAAGCCCGTGAAGAAAATAAATTTCTTTATTTGCATTAGGCATTCTATTTTTTTTTAAACCAATAGGAGTTTATTTACCAACCGATTTTTATAAAACATATGGAGTCTTTTGTTTCCATAAACAACCAATCTGTTGAAATTTTCACACAACATTTGGTAACATTTAATAAAACGTAAAGTAGTTTCAAAAAAATCGGTTGAGGATAAGCAATAAATAATAGCTATTCAAATGGGTGAACTTCTTGGCCACGCTGTCAATATATTCTAAAAGAACTTTACTGCGAAATATTTTGAACTGACATTTTGTTGGTAATTTCATTTGGTACTAAGAAACTGAGGAATTTATTTGTACATTTGTCGTTTTGATCACATTCTTTCCAATTATAGTGGCCTAATACTAACTTAGAACAAAGAAGCAAAACATGACGTTTTGAATAGACTATTTGCAAACATTATTGTGTTTATTACAAACTATATAACCCTTTCATTATTTCGAAATCATATGTATATATAATTTATAATTTGGGTCATAACGTCTTCTGCTTTTAACTTATTAATATACAATTAAGATACAAAATAAGAGCTTTTAATAACTTATGGGGACAAATTCCTATAAATAGAAGTGTGTTCCAAATTTGCTAAATGTAATTCCCACAAATATAAGAAAATGATTCCAACACTATGTATAAAGCTTTATATATGTAAATAAATATATGTAATATATTTAATAAAATAGTTAAATAGTTGAATTTGAAAAAAAAAAAGTTTCTACATTACGGAGACAGTTCTAAAGATGAAATCATTTATAACATAACGTTAGTTTTAGTAATCTACAATATATGTGGTACAAAATCCAACGTTGAACCAACAAGTGGTTGATTTAATGTAAATGCACTCAGTGCTGTTTGCTAGATGAAACCCCAACTCAACGTTTATTGACTTTGTATTTCAGATGCCCTCAAGCATGGGATGTATTCTATTCAGCACATATACTAGTTCCTGTGTCAATCAATTATGTTTGTTCAGTAACTGTAAGTGACTCATTGTACTTTTAGCAGAGAGTTTTATGTTGAAATAATTTATTAATCCTCATGCTTTAAGGCTTAAATCTAAAACAAAAGAAACATAATTTCTAACCATTGTTTAAAATCTTTCTCAATATTGCATTTCACATACTTGTAAATCGTTTACAAAAATCTACATTAATTTTAATTATCATTTGTAATTAATTATTGTTCATAAGTTTTTACGACTGTAAAAAGCCATGTGTGTAATATAGCGTATTAATAAATTTAGTTAAGGAATCATCGACCTATTCACTTTAAAATTTATAAAAAAATGATATTTGGACAGTAATTAAGTAGTTCAAAACTAAAAATATTTAACTTTAGGATTTTAAGTGTTTATCTAGTAGAATATAACGGAGATATATCAGTCTGTTTGTAGATCATATTGGTCCTCGTTATCTCAAGTGGGAATGATTTATAATCAATTCATTACACTTTAATGGAGATGACTAACACCAAGCAGATATTAATGTAGACAACAAAGATTACATGAAGCTAAGTTTAATACAAAACAGTAATGTAAATGGTGAGGATTTTTGGTTCATGAAAATAGATAAACTTACCGTACATTATTTGCAACTGAAGGATTCTATTAACTATGAATAGTAAGTATTTTCACATTTTTTTAAAACATTTGTTCAACAGATAAAGTGATTTTAACCTTAATTAATTAAATAAGGCTGAATCAATCAATTATACAGTTAAGATTAAAACATACCTCCCACAAAATGCAGGGGATCGGCTTTTTCTTGGTTCACCTCCAACACAGAATCTTAAATAATTTTACTAGCTTCTGATTTGTCTTAAATATTCTTTATTATTAGGTAATGTAAAGCTAGATTAAGCTTGTTTTTTAAAAGTTTAAATTGCATTGCATATGATTTTATAATTTTATAAATGTCATATTAATTGTATAATATGTGAATTTGTAACACTGTAACTAAGTATTGATAATTTTTTTTTTTTTTTTTTTTTTTTTTTTTTAGAATCATAACAAATAATGAAGGCAACAAATAACAATATTTTATATAATATTTATTTAAAAAATATTTAATAAAATTTTACGATTATTTTAAACTTAAAATTACTTTTTTTTTAGCACGGGAAACATGTCTTTTCTATTTTAAAGATTGGCTGGAGATGTCTTTGTAGATATTCTACTCAGTTGTAGTTGAAGTTTTTAGATCATTCATAAAAAAACATCTTACTCATTTCCATTGCGGTTTAGCTCTTGCATTTTTTGCATAACAAATTAAAATTATAAATGGAGTTTAGTGTCGACTGTTGTACAAATGATTATACTTAAATACATGTACAAATTATTTCTGTTGCACAAATAAAGTGAATTTTTGAGAAAAAATGTGTATTCATTCATTTGATTATTAAAGTATCTACAAGTGTAATTCATTACAATTGAATAACAATACAGTTTGCTACTACAGAATAAAATCCATTTTTGAATATTACATATTTATTTGCATCACCCAAACACAGTACATATTTACATAGATTTCTGGCAAACACTATATGTTTATTTTACGACATCTCATCTACAAAATAATAAAATAATTTTTAAACAACAATATTGTTGAACTTGTTTTTATAATATCTACTCATTCATGGTTTATCCTCTGTAATTTGAAAAGAAGTCACGATTAAAAGTTTATTTAATTGTTATAAAATATAATATTCGAGATACACTAACAAAGTAATATCCTGGACTATTTATTTCCATGAAATGTATGCCTAGGAGCATGTACAGAATGAGTTATCTCAACTTTCGTCTCTTTGAAGTTAGTAAAAGCACACAACTAAGTCCATCAACAAACGTGCTTGATTGATACACGACCTCGTGTATTGAGTGGGACGTGTCTCATACTTGAGTGCATCTGTAATGCTTTCAGTGGGTAAGTCAACAAACGTTGTATTGGTGTAGCATCTAGTAAACTGAATGCTTTTACAATATATCCTGCACTAGTTCATTACACTCGAGGTTTTCGTGTAAGTAGTTTAACGTGGATACGATTGGTAAAACTTACTTTCACAGCTTTTAAATAAGATACTTTTAACATTCGACCACTCTGAATAAATAAATAAATACAGTAACTATGTTAATCACAAACCGGTCATTTTGAAAAACTCTTTTTAAATTAAAAACAAATAATATTTATTGTATTAAAAACTAATAACTTTGTTTTTGTAAATAAATACTTTGAGATATAGATATTAGTAGAGGCCGTTTGGTATGTAGTGACGCTTGACCTTGAACAGACAAACAGGTTCCCGTAACTTTTTACTGGTGGGGGAAGCGAGTCAGTCAGTGTTCCGTCTTCCTTTCTTCAGTGTGTTTATAGACAGTGTATTGTGTACAATGTGTTATCAATTACGTGTCGTACAACATCGGATATTGTTTAGTTAGTATTATATTAATTTTTTATTCCTTATGTAAGTGTTGTTGCTTTGTTATTAATATGGAATTAAACAAAACAGAACTTTTTGTTATCTCATTGTCCGTTTTTCGATCGTACACGCATGATATAGTTGTCTTCTTCTAATGACTGCATCAGTGAAACATACAAATATACCAGAATACATATTTTACTGTAACAATGACATCAATTGAATCGGTCAGTGGAAGAACAGTAATATTCCAAAAATTGTGAAAATGAGTTGAGATAGCCAAGTTGTAGCTTATATGAAGCTCTAGAGTTGCGCAGAAAAAGAGTAATATTCCAGTATATCTTGCCTGTCCAATAAGGCCAGAAAGATTTCGTATAGTGGAAGAACGGTAATATTCCAGGAATGTTACTGTTCTTCCGCCCAACCCACTATTAGTTCTTGAGTCTGCCACCGCGCGCGTTGCTGTCTATCAGCTGACAATGAAACAGTTTGTTTTGGTGTTTTGCATTGTAAGGTTACCATTGCATTGTGAATCGTGTCTTTTATAACAGGTGCAAAGTTTTTAGTGAAATTTTAGTGGTTTTTAAGAAAATAGTTTTTAGTTTATAGTTAATAGTGTTTAGATAAGTGTTTGGATAAGTCTGTGCTTTCAAGAAAGTGCTTGCTTTAGTAGCCTACTAAGATGTCGTCTACCTCAGAATCTGAGACTGAACGTGAACAGCCTAGAAGGAAGCGTGGTAAGGTAAACAAAGAACAGCACATGAAAGAGCGGGAATAATTAGCTAGGGCAAAAGGAGAGGAATTTGTTACTTATAAAGGGAAGTTAGTAGAAGCTAAAAAAACTGGAGAAAATTGTGATTGTAAGAAAAAGTGTATGGAAGGTTTTTCTGTCGAGGAAAAGGAGGCTATTACAAGTAGTGTGTATAGTGGTCGCCCTAAAATGAAAAAGACACGTACCTTTTAGGCCTTATTGAAAGATATAAAGTGTCTAGGCACCGCCCTTTATCAGTTGATTCTAAACAAAATCCGTCTTCTTTTAAATATTATGCTATGAAAGGTGCAACTCGTACTGAGGTATGTCGCAAAGCGTATATTAGTCTTCACGCCTTGTCAAACTCAGTTGTGGTACGATTGAGTAGACTTGCTGAAAATCAGATGTCAGCCAATGATATGAGAGGAAAGCATTTAAATAGAGGAAATGTTTTGGACCCTGCAGTTATTAATATGATTGACGAGCATATCAAATCATTTCCAACCAAAGTGGCTCATTATACTAGTTCTCCTGTAGTCTATCTCGATTCCTCACTTACTAGGAAAAAAATGCACGAACTTTTAATACAGAAAAATCCTGGATTAGATAATATAGTGAAATATGATTATTATTTGAACCATTTCAATACAAACTATGGTTACAGGTTTGGACGCCCGCAGGTAGACGTTTGTTCTACATGCGAAGAGCTAACAACTAAGATTAAAAGTCCAACTCTGAATGATGTAGCAAAACGAGTAGCTGTGGCAGAGCTGCTTGTTCATAAAAGGCGGGCACGAAAGTTTTATACCAAAATGAAAGAAATTTCTGCAGTTTGCAAAACCAGAACTGATGTAGCAGCTATTACTTTTGATTATATGCAAAATCTGCCCCTTCCATTCATGCCTGTACAGGAGATGTTTTATTTACGTAAGCTATGGTTTTATGTGTTTAATGTACATGACATTGGTAACGGAAAGGCTGTTTTCTATACTTACACGGAGGGAGAGGCCAAGAAAGGTCCTAATGAGGTTTGCAGCTTTGTCGTTGATTTCATAAATACTATCCCTGAGGAAGTAAAAGAGTTGCACGTGTTTAGTGACGCATGTGGTGGCCAAAATCGTAAAATGGCCAAAAAAATCCAAAATAAATGTATCCTTTAAAAAAAAATTGTTGTAACATCTACTTTTTGTAACTTTATCATTAATATTTCAATTAAAAGTGTTTTTAGCAGTTATCAATGTGTGTATATTTATTTTAGTACACATTTCTACTCAAAATTTCGATTGAATGGAAGAACAGTAATATTCCAATGCACAATATGTAAAATATATGTATAACTATGCATGAAAAAAAAATAGAAATTTTTAGGTTGTATCTATAGATTTTAGATCTATTTTTTCATAATGTTATGTTTTCCTCTAAATATTCACGTTTCAAAGTTATAAAGTTTTTTTTGTTTTCCCAAAAGTGGTGATTTTGGAATATTACTGTTCTTCCACTGGGCGATTCAATTTGCGTTAACTATTGTCATTGACTAAACCAGCTGGTCAAATCAATTTGTATATATTATTATATATTAAGAAAAACATATTCCTTTGGAATAAAAAAAATACATATATTTGTTTCTTACATTGATTTGACCTATACTTAAAAATAGAGGATTTATTCAAATGAAAATAGGAGGTGAAGGAATGCATGTGTCGTATATCACAGTAGTATTAAAAAACGGTACTTACTTATTAACGCCATCGCGGCAGAAGTTGTGCCAATGCGCATGCGCTAATATTTGTTTACTTTGCGATATAATTAATTATATATATATATATATATATATATATATATATATATCAAGACAGGTTTGGCCAGGTAGCTATATAGGCCTATATATATATATATATATATATAATCACCTGGCCAAACCTTTCGTAAGTTTATTGAAGTTAATAATTTGAAATTAGATCATGGATAAACATGAGCTTTAAAAGTGAAGTGCCGCCAATCTGCATCTAAAAATTTTGTGACAAATCATAAAATGAAAGTATATGAGTCTCAAAATCTGAACAAAATGGAATTCTGCTTCCCTTAAACCAGTTTGCTCTTTATTGGCGCATGCAAATTAGCGCAACTTCTGATGCGGTGGCGTTAATACGTAAGTACCTAAAATACTTATATAGGCCTATCTTTGTCATTCATTGTTTAAAGGTGCGACACAAACATGGCGGTGGAATGTATTTACTAGTAAACTACTGTAGATACACATGTTTGCAAGTGTATACACAGTAGTCTACTAATAAAATAAATATCCTCTAATAATTGTTATTAGACATGGTGATCGCTTTTCTTTCCCTTACAGTAGGCTAAAAGAAGAGAGGAAAAATCCAAAAGACACATGAAATCATATTTACCTATACGGCGACTTACCTAATACCAGACACTGAAATATTCACAGTAGCTCGTAATCAGTTTAATATGTACTGTGTAGTTGTAATTTTTGTACCCTGAGTTTTCATGGTGAATCCAAGTATAAATATTAATAACTCTTTCTATTTTTATTTTTGTTTTTTGTTATTATGCATCTCCTAATCTGTGCTTAGTATGTCATAATACATAAATATATACATTTATTCAGTCAGTAAATATGTTCAGTCCTGGCTAATAATATTAAACATTTTCACTATGTATTATATACTTCTTCTTTGAATATTCAAATATAATTTTAAATTTTTTAAATGACTCGTTAGGCAAGCTATGAAGAAAAAAAAAATATTGTACAAGTTTTAATAGAGTTAACTTTATTATTATTTACATACGTTGATAATAAGCCAGAAAACATAACATTCCACCGAAGTCGCTTCCGCGTCATTTCTACCCTCCCACTTGCAGCTTTGTTTATAAAATGCTCTTGATGGGGAAGACCTTTGACCATGACTATTTATCATCCCCACACTTTTACCCCTCCAAGAACACAACATAAAATCAATAACTTTGCATCGAAACCTCTTTGGACAGAGAATGAGTTAGATTTACTTGGAAAATATTACTGCTTTTTACGTACCTACATGAAAACACCTTGTCAATGTATTAACTTCTAGAATTTTGACCCTGAACAAGTAATCAATTGATATTTTAATTCTCGTTTATGGCTACATATATTTAGTAAAGTATAGAAACATTGAACTCATATCGTAACCGTATTTGTAAGTAGAAATAGATATGTGTTTATGTGTAATTTGTTTAGTATTATAATTTAAACATAACCAAATTGTGTTGTGTGAAACAAAAAGAAATTCCCCTATGTAAATTTTAGCGCTTGGGTGTTAAATAATATTGATTTATATTTGTATGCTTTGAATTATTAACATAAACCTTAATTCAGTCGCTTATAACAGAGGTAATTTTAAATTAATAAATAGTTTAATCAGTATTGCTCTATTAGAATATTCTAGACGAATAAGAAAGATATTATGTATATAACTAGGTTCGAAAAAAAACTCGTTTAAACCGTAGACCAAAAATAAAAATAATTATAAATATCTTCATTTTTTTAAATTGGTGATCGGAGTATCTAGTTTTCTCTTCCACCCAATCGCATAAAACATGTAACATACTACTTACATATACTAAATTACAAAGCACACTATATAATGACTTAAAAAGAAGGATTTTAAAAACAACAAAATATAGTTATTTTTCTGTGAGCACTGTAACCCACACCATAACGTAATAAATGACTATAAAGAACAACAGTAGTAAAATAATCATTGACATTATAAAACATTACCTATAAATATGAATAAAAAGTTTATCAAATAAAAGTAGTTTGTACAAAATAAGATTTTTTACTGAATGAATAACTTCTATAAAAAAAAAAAAAAAAAAAAAAAAAAAAAAAAAAAAAAAAAAAAAAATCAGGTAGAGAATTAGTGTTGTAAAGGGAGGAACTTATTTTACACTTAAGGTCAAGATCGACAAAATGTTTAGGATTTTTAATTTGATATTTTTTTTAAATCATATTAAACAATTAGGTGAATCGAAAAATTATTAATAATAATGGAAAACAATTTCAATCGTGGATATATATTTTCTTTTATTTGATATATAATGCTATAAATTAAACATTAAGTTACTCAATTTTGTGTAATATATTATATGTTGTTATACAATTTCAAAACGTTATATATATATATATATAACGTTCTGAATATCCTCGTATCATATTCAGAATGTTACGAGGATATTCATTAATACGTGATTAAATACGAGGTATGTTGATTCAAACCAGAAAACATAAATAACGAAAAAAAGAAATAATAATAATAATAAGCTTCTTCTTCAATTCTAATTTATAAATAAATATTGAGCTTGACTTGTGAGATAATATTATGTAGAACAAAAACTCGAACACAAGACCTCACATAACTACGTTTATTCAAATAGCCAGTTAGCTTATAGTTTTGTTAATGTAGCTCTTGTATTACTAAGGGTGGGACTTTATCGTTGAAATGAGTTTGATAGAATAAACGTGGTTTTTGTGAGATCTTGTGTTCGAGTGTTTGTTCTACATTATCCTAATTTAGTTTAATAACCCACGGGTAAAGAGGAAGGGTAAACATGACATTTCTGTTTTTAGTTAAAACCGTATTTACAAGTTCCAGTGAGAAATTGTTTCAACTTTTTGATCTTTTCCTTAAAATAAAACTTCACTAGTTCAATTCTTGGTAAAATTCTTCATTATGTTATAAATTTGATCACATTTAAATCCTTTTATTTTCGTATGTTGGTGATGCTGCTATTATTTTAGCGCCCATAGCCTTGAGAAGTTCTTACTGAGACCCATCATGGTCATAGATAATGCCCACAATGATCTTATGTAATAAGACTATGAACTATTCTGCCAGTCATAGTAGATACTGATTGGTTTATCACTCAATTACTGCAGTGCGTTTTTATTTTTAATTGTTATACAAGATAATGCATTATGAATCTCTACATTATTATATAGATTTTATTATAACATCTGAAAACTGCATTCTAATAAATAAATTAACAATGATTTATAGAATTTTATTTAAAAAAGTTTATATTGCAAATAAATAATTATATATATATATATATATATATATATATTTGTAATTTGTGCATTATATATATATATATATATATATATATATATATATATATATATATATATATATATATATATATATATAATATAAACTATAATTGTTACGTTTGTTCAATTATAATGTTGTAATTATACTTTTCAAATATGTACATTAAATATATATATTTTAATATTTTTAAAATGTTCATATTTTTTAGATATTTATGTAGATATTTGAAAAGTATAATTACAACAATATAATTGAACAAACGTAACAATTATAGTACGTCCACTAAAATAAATATACATTTATTATGTGTTAATTAGCAAGTTCAATGATGATAATGAAATGTACATGAAGTAACGCATCCCGATGGAAAGACGTTTTGTAAGTTAATGTTTAACAATACACTAATATCTAATTTTGAATACACTAAAAATTTGAATATGATAAACTGTGTAAATTACAAAATAAAATAAAATAATCATAAAATTATTGGAAACATATTTAACTAAAACATGAAAATCAACAACATGTACCTTTGGTACAAGCTTTATTAAATATTCTCTAACTAGGTATATTGATTAAAAAAAAACTCTTATAGCTATATAATTTACAACTAAATTTACTTTTGTAAATCCAGGTTTCCTTATAAGAACTTCATATATCTCTTTTTATGTTGTGGAATTTGCTTGTTTGAGTAACGGTCAAACAAGTAATCATTTAGTTTGAAAAAAAGGAACGTAAAGATATGAAGAGAGCACAGTAAAAGAAAACACTTATTTAATGTAATGTAAAGATATCTTTGTCCTGACTCAACATACATGTTTGTTTTTCGAGAATGGTAAATGTTTTAAGACCGGACAATCTGTGTTTTCCTTTTATTATTTTATTTTTATATTTCTACTTCCAGAGAAGCACATGTTGACAAAGATATTACTGTTATATGGCGTTCACATATATTTATTATCATGTGGAATTTTTACAACATAATACTCGGTTTATTCATTTGACAACAAGATTGAGCTATCACGTAGAGAGAAAAACGTCGTGTTTTATTTGATATACACATACACGTGACAAATATCGCAATAAACTACATCAATAGTTTCAAGTTCGAGCTGTGAATAATATACTGTAGAAACCAATACTAAGCACCATTGAAGGCATTTATTAAAACACAGAGAGAATTATTAAAAATTTTCACTTGGAAAAAGATATTGTTCATATAAATTCAATATGCAATCTTAAAGAAACCCAATTTTCAATTATACTTTAAAACACTTGCGAATTATTTAGTAACTGGTATTATTGATGCCACTTTGTGTTACCTTCTCAATCGTTTTATGCAGAACGGGGGGGGGGGGGAGTGATCACTGTGCATAATCATTATGGTAAAGTACGTCTCGTCTACAAATTCTAAAATCACATTTCTAAGTGACCTGTGATTGTCGTTTTAGTTGAATTAATAATAATTTATAGTAACCAACTTATTATTTATTACCTGTGTTTGTCTTAAAGAAACAAAAATAGGCGAATTTTAATCCTATCTGGTAATAAAGTAATCATTGAAGCGCTCGTCCTTCTGTTCAAATCTCTTCCTAACTCGTATGGAAATAAATACGAATAGAGCATAATTTTGGAATCACGGTATTACTTAAGAGTTCTAAGTACAACTTTTCAACTTTTATTATACAGTATTTATATCGGAGTATACAGAGTTATATTTTTATTGTGTTAGAATTGAACTACCGCCAGTTCCTAATTTTCTTCATAGAACTTTCTGTAAAGTACAATATACGCCCGTCAAAGTAGTATAATTGATGGACAGGATGTAGCACTGTCAAACGCTTAGATCTTGACATACAAACAGCTGATCGTTTAGTCATGTGACTATGATCGCCTAATAACATTAAGCAAGCAGGCAATTCATTACATATCGATCTCTCCAGCCATAAAATATAGTTAAATTGACTAGATCTCCTACAAAATTTCTACACGGTGAATTACAAAGATGAAGCCATTTGCGTATGCAAAATATTACTAAAAACAAAATATGGTAACATGTTATACGTAATGGATTGGCAGATTTAGTAATAGTCGAAACAAAGGATTTAATAATATATTGTGTACTTATTTTAAGAGTCAAGAATAATAAAACTATTAATTCATAATATACATATTTATAATTGTAACTGTCTCTAACTGAATGCATTTGTATTCGTATCTAATTAATTTTGTCAGAACTATCACAACGTTGATACTCTACTATGTTATTTTGGCGTTTCGGTTAATAGTATCATCAAATTAAATTATTTATGTATGTTGTGTTTTATTAAATGTCAAATGGAAGTAGATAAATAGGCTACAAGGGTGTTCAAAGTAAAATCTGCTAAGGTGAAACACATGATGTAAATAAGAAATATATCAAAAATTATTTAAATATAAAAATCATGATTTTATTTGTTTGCTGAATTACATACTGCGACGGTTTGGGAAAAGCCAAACGTCTCAAGTCCATTTAAAACAAGTTAAATTCCCGCGATAAAGCATAGTGGATGAGGGACGAGGGGGAGCGATGACGTCACGGCAACAGGTGTCGAACACTGCATGTTGAATCGTGTACAATCGTTCTGTCTGGTTTCTTATTGTATTAAAATATTAAATTATTAAAATAAATTAATGTACAGTAGAATCAACCAATTAAGAATATCGAAGAATAAATTTAAAAGTATTTAAAACAAAAAAGTTATTCAAGTTTTTATAGGGGCTCAAAAACCTAAAATTTGGAAAAAACGTAAATTCAAAATTCAAAAAACGTAGAGTCATAACTCAGAGGGGAACTAATAATAATCATAAATAAAAAATATGAATTAATAATAATTAACAGGTGAGAATGGACTTAGAAAGTCATTCTTGGGGAGTTTTTTGGAATTTTTGAGTTGAAGGGGGGATCATTTAAAAAATAATAATAAGTACTATTGTAGAGACCACAATAGGGCACAATAATAGGTACTTAGAATCAAATTTGAAAATAAAATAAGGGAGATATAATAATTACAAAACTTAAAACTTCAAAGCCCAAAGGCGGGTAAAATAAACGTTAAAGGGGTAAAGTAACATGATAATTATATGTATTTAGTATGTAAAATTGTAACACACCAAAGCAGAAGTAATAATATATAATGGGGGGGTTTTTATGAACATAAACTCATACGACACAAACTTAAGGACTTCAAAGGCGAATAACTCGACAACCAAACGAGTTATGTAAAAAATAAAAACATAGTTTTTCGTCGTAGTAGAAGAGGAACAAGATTTCGTCAAAAGAATTTTGAGAAAGGACTTATCTCAAAATTTGAAAAGAGGAAAAATCTAATTTCGGGAAAAGGGCGATAACTCGCGAACGAAGCGTAGTAGAGCGATGAATCAAGTTCCACAAGACCCACAAGATGGAAAGGAAGAAGAATCCGAAAGGAACTTTAAAATCGGTTCGTGCGTTCGAAAGTTATAGCGAGTTGAACGAAAAAACGTCAAAAGTAGAGATTTTCATGCAAAAACATGAAAAGTTGCGCGCGCATCTTCAAGCAGAGTCTAAAGTCAGAAACATCATGTTGCCAACTTGGATCAAAGATAACGTTAAAGAAAAAATACTATAAATTATTAATTAAAAGGTGTTTTAATTAATAATTAAGGAAGAAAACTATTCATTAGTCAAGAAATATGACTAATAAAATATATAGTGTAAATATTTCAGACCAAAAGGGCCTGAAAACACATAATATAAGGAAAATACCTTTTTCCCAAAAAGGGAGGAAAATTGGCTCCAGAAAAGTGGATTAATTCCCACTGACAGGGAGACCGAGATTTATCCGTCGAAAGACGGTTACTTTTGATTTGGAATCGACGCTGAAAGGACGTTTCTTCTGCAACCGACTCTGAGCTGAGAGGAAGATTCAACTGTCACTCTACTAATTGGACTTAGAATAATTTCAACTTTAATCGATCTTCAAGGCGACTTAGAAGAATTCGATACCAGCATTCAACTACATAGCAGCTTACAGACTCTGGATAGAAAACATCACATCACCATCATCCTAATAATACAACAAATTCCAAATCCAACTAGAACTTCTATTAAAGTGTGAAGGTATACGACTTTTTCAGGACAGGAAAAACTGTTTGTGGTTCTGTCTGAAAAGTCAAGCGTTGTTATTTTGTTTAAGATATAGAAAATATTACATTAATTAATTTTGTCAAATAAATAAATAGTTGTGTTATTGTTCAATTAAATTGTTTGGTGTGATTAAAAAAGTTTTGAATATAAAATTTTTCTGTGCAAAAGAGAAAATAATATACAAATAATTCATTTCTAAATTTTGTTGTGTTTTTAATATATATCCATTCTGTGTATGCTATTAACCTTGTTTTAACATAAATTTTATATATGTGCTCTGGTAATATAATTTGAAAATTTTAAAAGTTATCATCAGAACTTAAGAGCCGATTTCTCCCAAAAGGCACGACCTTGGAGAGAGAGAGAGAGTTAATCTTAAAAGAAGTAAATAATCGAGCATTGAGATAAAATTCAGGGAATTTTGCGTTAATTAAAATTTAGTAAGTTTATGAGGACAAGCTCATATTTATTAGAGCCAAGAGTTGCAAAATCTTTGATTTAAAAAAATAAAAGTGAGCATCTTGGCCTTGCCCGCGCTTGCTCTGAAAAGAAAGGTGGTTCGCCCAGTCGGTGGTGATCGTACAGCGAGTTTAAGAGTTCGTGATAATAGTGTTCCAAAAAAGGGAACAAGAATCTTAAATTCGTGAAGTCACACAAAGAGGCGCAGCGTGGCAAGTGGCGCCCAATAGCGTGGAGCACGAAAAAGCAAAGTTTTGGAACAAATTTTCAAAATTTTGAATTTTTCAGTGTTTCATACGAACGAGAATATCTTAAGTTCTGATATAACTTATATGTACATGTGTGTTAGTAATAAGTTGTGCTGGTAATTACAACGACAAATATACTAAATTGCAAACATAATAATAATTAAAAGTAGAGTCCAAATTAAACCGAAATTTAAATTTTTTAATTAAATAAACCAAGTGAATAAGTGAAGTGAAAATGGGACCAGCGAAAGATCCAGCAAAACAGGAAGGTTCAAAGGAACAGGAGACGGAAATGCAGAAAATGGTGAGGTACCTGAACCAAATGGAGGATAGAAGAAAGCAAGAGAGGGAACAGGACAAAGCGGAACAACTGAAAAAAGAAAAGGAGAAGGAAGACGAGGACAAATTAAGAAGATTAGAAGAAAGAATCGAGAGAAACCAGGAGAATCAAGAGCTGGAAGCCAAGCAGAAGAAGGAAAAGGAAGAAGCGGAGGCCAAGCAGATCCAAATGGAAGCCAGATGGAGCAAGAGAGATGAAGAATTGGAAGCCAAAAGGAAGCAAGAAAAGGATGAGATGGAAGCCAAATGGATGTATTACGGAAACAGGAAAAAGAAGAGGTGGAGGCCAGACGGAAGCAGGAGAGGGAAGAAATGGAAGCAAGATGGAAGCAGGAGAGAGAAGAGAGGATGAAGAGAGAGGAAGAAATGGAAACGAAACGCATCCAAAGGGAAGACGCTCGAAAACAGGAGATAGGGAAATATATGGAGGAAATTAAGGAATCTATAGATAGTAATATGGCCGAAAATACGAGGCGCATAGAAACTTGTGAAGAAAAAGTGGAAGAGTGCGTAGGGGAAATTAAAAAAATGACAGACAGTTTAAAGGAACAGGGAAAGTCGACTATAGAAATTGGGGAGAAAGTTAAAAAATTAGAAGTTAAAATTAGGGAAGTCGCCAAAATTAAAGAAACCGGTGGTAACGCTAAAAATATAATTTATTTAGATAGGGCAAATTTAGAATCAAAAACTATAGAATTTTGGGGAAATTCAAGAGATAATCCTGTGCAATTTTTGAAACAGATTGAGGAAGTGTTTCAAGAAATAAATCCGGTTATGGAAGAAAGTGATAAATTAAAAGTAGTGGAGAAAAAATTGAAAGGAGCTGCCATGGAATGGTGGGAAATAATCAAGAGAGATTCAGAAGAATATAGCCAGTTTAAATTGTTATTTTTAGAGCATTATTGGGGTTATCAAACGCAACAAGTAGTTAGGAATCAGATAGAAAACCATAGGTATAATCCTAACGGAAATATGAGTAGGGTTGATTATTTTTGTAAAATGGTGCGAAAGGCCGAGTATTTGGAACCCAAAATTCCAGAAGAATTCCTTATATACCAACTAATGAGGCATTTTGACCAAAAAGTTCAATTAGCGTGTATTGGTAGGGCTAGTGAGCATTTGGAGGACGCTATCAAGTTTTTGAGGACCATAGAAAACGTAGACGGAATGACGAGAGAAGTTCGCCGACCAGATAGTTTCGAAAGGAGGGACGGACCACAAAGAGATCAAAATTTCAGGCAATGGAATCAAGACTACTCAAAACCATCCCAAAGCCCTAACCCTCGATCCTATGGTCAAACCCAAAATAAACCTCAACCACAGATACCTCAAAACCATGGTCCTTCAAACCAAAAATTCCCGTCCAAGGTCACAAAAAACTAAAATACGAGATCTCAAGGCAAAATTTTTGGCAGAAAAAGGATAATACAAACGGAATTGAGATCGACGATAAAACCAAATTTAGCAAACATAAAAGGGGGGATCTGAAAATAAATAAAATTAAATTGGGGATTTTAAACACAGAAATTAAGGAAGATTTAATGGAGGAAAGAGATAATAAAATTTTAAATAGTGAAGCTTACGAAAAATGTCCGGAAATAGGGATAGAAATCGAAAATATAAAAGTAAATATGTCCATTGACACCGGAGCTCAAATGTCCTGTGTTCAAGAGGATTTTTATAAAAATGTGCTTAAAAATAGGAACGATAAAATCTTGGAATTACCAGTTGTAAATACGGAAATGGTGACAGCGATAAAAAGCCAGCGACAGAAGATTAAATTACAGGCATTATTGGAGATTAGAATAAATAACCAATCAATAAGAGGGGTATTTATGGTGGTACCAAAGCTAGAAAGCAAAATGATAATGGGTTGTGATTTAATGTGCAAATATCGAAGTCGAATTAATATGGAAAAGGGTTTCCTACAACTGGTAAAGGAAAATGAATTTATTGTTGTAGATTTTCTTAAAGAAAATAACTTAAGATTGAGCAAAAGCGACGCGCAGACCGAACATCAAAATGGCGGCGAAACCGGTAAAATGGTAGAGTCGTCAGCTGCAAATAAAGGAGGCTCAAATTCGTACAAGCGAGTATCAGGGGCTTATACGTTGTTTACCAAAATGCCGGTAGACATAAAACCAAAAGCAAAGGACGTGTCTAGACCGAGTAGTGACGAAACAGAAAGTGGTCAAAAGCGAAGAAGCAAGTTAAGTGCAAGGAATGAATCAACGAAGAGGAAAAATGCAAATTTTAATAATGATGAAGTGCTGTTAAAAGCGTGGGATAAAGGTAACCAATTAATTAATAAAGATGAAGGGCTGAAAGAAGCGGAGATTAAAGGAAATAATATTGGGCCAGAGGCCATGATCGACGAAAATAATAAAATAATAAATTACGACGAAAATTTGCAAAATAACTCCGAAAACGAGTCAGAACTTACACAAGACAGATTCGACGCCAGAGACGGGAGAGAAAGGAGAGCTATAATAACAATGGCGGATCCGGAAAGACAAAATGGACGAAATTTAAGGTATCGAAAGAAGAAAGTCAAGTTCAAAAATTATACGAAGTATAAAATAAAAGGAGGACGGCCCAAGGTGAAATATAAAAGGAAAGAAGAGGTTCAAGTAAAAGAAATCATGTTTGAAGAAAATGGCAAAATTCTAGGGTTAGGAAATAGTGTTTTAACAATCGACCAAGAAGAAAAAATAAAATGTATAAATTGTAATATATAAAAGTTGTAAAATGTAAAGTGTAGAAGCGAGTGAGGTAAAAGGGAAGTAACGGACTGTGAGCTGATTTAAAGAATGTAACCTAGGTCAGTGAATAACAGGAAAAGTCCCGAATAAATTACTAAGTGTACAAGGTCAGGAGCATAGCGGTAGCACGCATCTGCAGGCCGCACCTGAATAAACAAAGTATAGACGAGGAGGTGAAGGGGAGAACCGGACGTCAATCAACCAGTATTGACAGACTGCGTGTTCAACAAATTAGCCGAGGGGGATAGGAATGAATAGATGTTTAAATGCGTACTGTTTTGTTTTTTATTAAAGGGAGATTTCTAATAAAATCAATATTTTTTCTTTTTAACTGCAATTAGGATAGTAAACGTTGTAGTTACCAAGTACTTTATGTATATGTAGGACATAGTTTTAAATTCAACCAAAGCAGATAAATATAATCATATAAGACGAATTATTCCTTATATAAGTGTAATGTTTTGTGTGTGATAATGTGTTTATTTACAGCAAGGACGTTTAGATGAAACGGCGGTAATGGACTAGAAAGAACGATTAAACAAATTTGTATGTATACCATAATGAATAAAATGTGATTTGAATATATAAATATTATACTATAGTGAATAAAATGTGTTTTGAGGATAAATATATGAAATGATGGAGGAGATGTTTTTTAGATATAAATAAATGTGTTTATATAAATTGTTAGGTTAATATGTCAAATTTTATGATGATGATCAATGGAGATGATGAATAAATAGTTAATATGAAATGTAATATGTCAAAAAAGGGGTTTAATACTAAAAATTTAGTTTTTTAAAAAATGAAAAATAGGAATTTTTCATTTTAACCGAAAATTTTAGTTCAAGGGGGCATATTGCGACGGTTTGGGAAAAGCCAAACGTCTCAAGTCCATTTAAAACAAGTTAAATTCCCGCGATAAAGCATAGTGGATGAGGGACGAGGGGGAGCGATGACGTCTCGGCAACAGGTGTCGAACACTGCATGTTGAATCGTGTACAATCGTTCTGTCTGGTTTCTTATTGTATTAAAATATTAAATTATTAAAATAAATTAATGTACAGTAGAATCAACCGATTAAGAATATCGAAGAATAAATTTAAAAGTATTTAAAACAAAAAAGTTATTCAAGTTTTTATAGGGGCTCAAAAACCTAAAATTTGGAAAAAACGTAAATTCAAAATTCAAAAAACGTAGAGTCATAACTCAGAGGGGAACTAATAATAATCATAAATAAAAAATATGAATTAATAATAATTAACAGGTGAGAATGGACTTAGAAAGTCATTCTTGGGGAGTTTTTTGGAATTTTTGAGTTGAAGGGGGGATCATTTAAAAAATAATAATAAGTACTATTGTAGAGACCACAATAGGGCACAATAATAGGTACTTAGAATCAAATTTGAAAATAAAATAAGGGAGATATAATAATTACAAAACTTAAAACTTCAAAGCCCAAAGGCGGGTAAAATAAACGTTAAAGGGGTAAAGTAACATGATAATTATATGTATTTAGTATGTAAAATTGTAACACACCAAAGCAGAAGTAATATTATATAATGGGGGGGTTTTTATGAACATAAACTCATACGACACAAACTTAAGGACTTCAAAGGCGAATAACTCGACAACCAAACGAGTATTGTAAAAAATAAAAACATAGTTTTTCGTCGTAGTAGAAGAGGAACAAGATTTCGTCAAAAGAATTTTGAGAAAGGACTTATCTCAAAATTTGAAAAGAGGAAAAATCAAATTTCGGGAAAAGGGCGATAACTCGCGAACGAAGCGTAGTAGAGCGATGAATCAAGTTCCACAAGACCCACAAGATGGAAAGGAAGAAGAATCCGAAAGGAACTTTAAAATCGGTTCGTGCGTTCGAAAGTTATAGCGAGTTGAACGAAAAAACGTCAAAAGTAGAGATTTTCATGCAAAAACATGAAAAGTTGCGCGCGCATCTTCAAGCAGAGTCTAAAGTCAGAAACATCATGTTGCCAACTTGGATCAAAGATAACGTTAAAGAAAAAATACTATAAATTATTAATTAAAAGGTGTTTTAATTAATAATTAAGGAAGAAAACTATTCATTAGTCAAGAAATATGACTAATAAAATATATAGTGTAAATATTTCAGACCAAAAGGGCCTGAAAACACATAATATAAGAAAAATACCTTTTTCCCAAAAAGGGAGGAAAATTGGCTCCAGAAAAGTGGATTAATTCCCACTGACAGGGAGACCGAGATTTATCCGTCGAAAGACGGTTACTTTTGATTTGGAATCGACGCTGAAAGGACGTTTCTTCTGCAACCGACTCTGAGCTGAGAGGAAGATTCAACTGTCACTCTACTAATTGGACTTAGAATAATTTCAACTTTAATCGATCTTCAAGGCGACTTAGAAGAATTCGATACCAGCATTCAACTACATAGCAGCTTACAGACTCTGGATAGAAAACATCACATCACCATCATCCTAATAATACAACAAATTCCAAATCCAACTAGAACTTCTATTAAAGTGTTAAGGTATCTTATACTTAAGGAATAATTCGCAAATATTAACTTCTTTTCAAATATAACGTCATTAGGGGAATTATTAAAAATTAAATTCATTTTTAAACCTCTGCTTTGGTGTTAAAAATAATTAATAATTTAAATACGACTTTTTCAGGACAGGAAAAACTGTTTGTGGTTCTGTCTGAAAAGTCAAGCGTTGTTATTTTGTTTAAGATATAGAAAATATTACATTAATTAATTTTGTCAAATAAATAAATAGTTGTGTTATTGTTCAATTAAATTGTTTGGTGTGATTAAAAAAGTTTTGAATATAAAATTTTTCTGTGCAAAAGAGAAAATAATATACAAATAATTCATTTCTAAATTTTGTTGTGTTTTTCATATATATCCATTCTGTGTATGCTATTAACCTTGTTTTAACATAAATTTTATATATGTGCTCTGGTAATATAATTTGAAAATTTTAAAAGTTATCATCAGAACTTAAGAGCCGATTTCTCCCAAAAGGCACGACCTTGGAGAGAGAGAGAGAGTTAATCTTAAAAGAAGTAAATAATCGAGCATTGAGATAAAATTCAGGGAATTTTGCGTTAATTAAAATTTAGTAAGTTTATGAGGACAAGCTCATACTTATTAGAGCCAAGAGTTGCAAAATCTTTGATTTAAAAAAGTAAAAGTGAGCATCTTGGCCTTGCCCGCGCTTGCTCTGAAAAGAAAGGTGGTTCGCCCAGTCGGTGGTGATCGTACAGCGAGTTTAAGAGTTCGTGATAATAGTGTTCCAAAAAAGGGAACAAGAATCTTAAATTCGTGAAGTCACACAAAGAGGCGCAGCGTGGCAATACGGTCTATTAATTGCTGTGACTAATTTAAATTATCTTTTAAATTACACTTAAAATCAATGTACATAGATCAGACGTGAAATGTAAATCCTGCAATCATATCTGGACAACCTAAAACACACGATATTGCCCAATCAAATATTACAGGATAAACAATATTTGTGTAAAAAGTTAAAATTTTATAGTTCACAACTGTGGTAACATGTGTAGAGATAAATACCTGAATATAAATGTACTTGACTACCTGATTTGTAAACATAGATCAACTATTATAGATTTATAAATATATAAACTTTAAGTATGACCTTAAATTAGTGGAAGGAAGTATAATTAACTTTAATTTACTTAATGAAACATTTTGAAGAGCTAATTGCATTGCAATTAATTCACGTCTGAGTTTTTTACTACATTATTGGTGTACATATTGCATGTCGGATGAATACTAATTAATATCATAAAACTCGTTATTGAGATAAACTTGTTAAAATGTAATTAGATAAAAATACATATTGATGAGAATAAATGTTCTTGACAAAGTTTATTTCGTTTTTGCTTTTAACTATTAATTACTATTAAGGTTTTGTTGATATAATTATTTTTCTATCACTGGGGTTTTGGTAGCTAATCTTCAAAATTTGGTAGTTCAGCCTGGCATCTTAAAAATCGATATACACTCAAAACGTTTTTGCTCTCATTCAGAACATATTGTTAGATTGCGTAACATATTAAGAAAAAACGTTATATGTGAATTAAAAAAAATCGATTGTGGTGTCAAACTAAGACCGTTTCCTTCCAAAAAATAAAATACATCTGTACAATTTTGAAGTTACCAGCGCTAAAAAAAGATAACGAAAAATGGTATAGCAACCTTTAATTGTACATGATAAGCCAAATTGTTCAGAATAAACTGTTATATATAAACCGCACCCATATAGTAGATCTTGTTCAAAATAAGAAGGAAAAACAAGTTTTAAATAAAAAAAAAGGAGTAATGGCGTTTTAATTTTTAACTATTTCTTGAGTGTAGTTGTAAAATTGTTGTCTACGCCATTAAATATTTCGGTTGATAATAGTAAATTAACCAAACATAATGCTAATGTTTTTGTTTTTTCACATTTGAACGGTTTATTTATTCAAAAATATGATTCTAGATGAAATACATATTTATATTTATTGTATCACACAATGTATATATATATATATATATATATATATATATATATATATATATATACAGGGATATTCAGGGATTTATTCAGGGATATTCTTTAAAAAAAACAGTTTTCTCTTTCCTTTGCCAATAGCAAGGTATCTACTATTTTTATTCAATTATTAAAACATATTAAACAATTTTTTCCATGTTGGTGATAAATCTAGTATTAACATATACTTAATTAAAATTTACGTAATTTATTTGTTCAAATAAATCTAATCTAATCAGATAAATCATAATTTATAACTACTCCAAAAACGCAGACGTAGTTAAAAAAATAAACCATATAACGACGACATTTATTTACAAACATAATAAATAGATGAGAATGTCGTAATACCACCTTCAGCAATTACGATGCAAAGTTTCTTCATAGCATGGCTTCACAACAAACACTTAATGTTATCTAGTTAAGAAGTTAGTTAGGGGAGTAGTTGAATTTCAATATTTGGTAATTAGAGATATTTATGTTGTAGGAATATATAAAAAAACATATGTGACGATTTTTTTTACCTTTGTACAAATGACAGACAAAAATTTATATAATGAAAATTAGTATATATACATCTGTAGTACCACAAATATCTTTGTTGACTAAATATTTTTGAAGTGTTTGTTGATCATGTTTATTAAGAAAGTTTCTCGACTAAGGTTTTATGAAGCGTTCATTCAGAATATTCAGCCATAAGAATTTCAAACATGGTTTTATACTGTCATACTAGGATCTGCAACGTGTTTGACCATTAAATAATTCACTTATAAAAGTTTGCAAATAATTTTTTTTGGACGAATGTAAATTCAGTCGCAAAAAAAACAAAACAAAACACGGAACCATTACCAACATTATTAAGATTTTACATAAGTCCCAAAATTAATGTGCTCAATCAATTATTTTTTTCCATACAAAAACAATTTGCTTGCAAGATGAAAATGCAGCAGTTTTTAATTTTCAAGTTTTAGTAATTTGAATTAAACATTAAAGCTGCTGTTATTTTAAGCACAATAAATTTGTCACATTTACAAATATCAAATTTATAACGAGGTATAAAAATAAACTGCATGTTTCAAATATTATTTGCAATATAATAATGTTTCGTCGTGTGACATAGTTAAACAAATATATATTTTTTTCGTAATAGTTATTTTGATATTTATCACTAAATTAATAAAAGTTGTAGTAAAATAATAATAGTGACACACCAATGTTTATTTTATAAAACATACGTCTTAATATTAAAAACATTTATAAATTCTTTCTAAAATAATATAATAAAACATAAATAAAAAATGCTTTCTCCTAAAATTCTACTGGTTCCAAATAATTTTGTTTTTATGTTATACTATTATGAATAGGCGATCATAAAATTCAAATAATGAACACGTTATATTCTTGATTTCTATACCTTTTAACACCTTAATAATAATAATAATAATAATATATGCTTTATTTATACTTCTTCAGAATTACAACGTTTTATAACATACATATATAGCATGGCTTGCAGCCGTCTGCTAGGTTAGCAACTTACATTCATTCATTCTTAGAGAAACAATAATTATTTTAAAAGAAACAGAATTATAAACTTACTCCTACTTAGACAAACAAACAAAATTACCAATAACAAAGATCAGCACAACCCAAAAGTATTTTCAAAAGTTAAATTCTTTTATTAATGTCCATCTGTAATGCCATGCTTGTTCAAGATATCTACACAATACAACCCAATCCTTACCATTCATAAAGTCCTTGAACTCTGACAGCGATAATCTTTCTTTACCCAGATAAGATTGTCTATATTGAACTAATATCGGGCATTCTGCCACAAAATGGTAAACATCTTCGTTCACCCTCATATTACACAACGAACACATATAATTTCTCCCTTCAACCCACGGTTTAAAATTTAAATGAATTAATTCAGCTCTACACTTAAATGCCCATTTTATTTCCTGCAACTTATACATATTTTTTTTATTATTAAAATAATGTTTTTCCCCTAGGTTAAAATCTTTTAACACCTTAATATGCACCAATCGCTGGCTATCCGTAGACTTTTATATTTGTTTCAAATCTGTGTCGTCATTTCTAAACAACAATTGAATATTTCATTGCCGGCTTCATAAAATATATCACCAAGAATCTAGTTTTTAGAATATTTTTTGGTTATAAAAAAAATTAGTTTTGCTTTAGTTATCTCCTGATCCGTTACAAAAATAATACATGTAAGTGATCTATGAAGTTGTACAACTAAAATTAAAGTACTAAAGAGGTATTACAAATATTTATGTAAAGTAAAATAAATTTTAGTAATATTTCAAAATCATAATTTTAAATATAATAATTGTATTGAAAATGGAGGGAATTAGTGTCAAAGTATTTAACTTAAAGTAATTGACTATTTGCTGGTAATTTCACCTTTTTTGCTGGTTTATCCTCTCTATTATTAGTGGATAACATGTTGGTATAATCAGAACCAGAGTGGGTTTCAATATCTATCTCTTAATAAACATACTGTCGTTAGAGATTGTCTAAAGCTAATATTGTGTGTATATATATATATATATATATATATTTAATGGACTGCTTATGCACAAATTCAATACTACTCCATCTGAAGGTCATATGGCACAAAATATTGCATCGTTCTTACGTGTTGTGTAGTCTTTCAGTCTTCGAAATACATATCCAATATACATATCAACAAAACAATAAACTTTTCTCGTTTTGGTGATTGATTTTTATCTTACACTATAATTGTGCACATGTAATATTTTGTAAAAAAACTTATGTCACAAACAAATCTCTTTATAACTTAATAAAAATGCAAATAAAAATAAAAATTTAAAGGATTGCAAGTATGGTGATTTTTATGTATATACACAAATGTTCTTATGTAGCATATAAAACATCACACATATTTCATCCAGAAGTTCTATTGCAAGAAAAAAAGTATTACTATTCTTTTTTCTAAAAAGTAACCATTAATTTTAGAATATAACCCAAGACTTTTAGGTTTTTTTGTTAATACAAATTTTAAAGTTCCCGAGCCTTTGGATGTTTCGTATATTCTAAATTAATGGTGTCAGTCTAGGCTGTAGAGATGTCTAATTACGTTAAAAGCTATCACATGCAACTCGTGTGGGCGTAACTAACTTAGTGAAGAGACATACCGTAATATGTAAAAATGTATTACAAAGAACAATTTATGACTAAGTGAAAAATGAAAATGGAATTTCACCCGTCCAAATTATATCATGATATAATCAAATTTTGCTAATTATACTAATTTGGTTGCAAGACTTCAAAATAAACATTTCAATAAAGTTGATTTAACTAAATTTTGAAAATAATTTCAAAAAAGTTTCTCTGTTATGATATAAAGCAGCAAAACAATAATAGATATACAGATCTGAGGAGATTAGGAAACCAAGCTTAATATTACTTTACTTTAATATGGCTAAATACTTTAAATGTAAGCCTCGGACCCTTTGAAAATTATTTTACCATCTCTACGGTAAAACGACTTCTCTATTGAAAATGTAAATTAAAACAAATGTTTTGTGACAATAGTTCCGCTTATCCTATCATATAGCATTAGAATGCGGACTGGGATTAAACAGTTCATCTTATATGTCAGGGTGCATAATTCAATACACATTGCATCTTCATATACGTTTTTTTGAAGTTGATATTTAATTTAGTATACACTAGTGAAAATAGTTAACCTCGTTTTAAGAAAAACATAAAACTAGAGGTTAAAGTTGCCATCGCCTCTTTACATTGGAACTGATTCACCCGACTTACAAAAAAAACCAACACTTCTCGGCGTTTGGTCACACCCAAACGCTGAGAACACTTCCCCTCACTTCTCCCGGACCTCAGTGTCGGAACCCTGGGCCAACAAAACACCTACATTTCCCCTTACTGTCGAACAGTAAGGGCAGCTCGCTGATTGGTCCAGGTTCAACTCGCGGAAAACCGCGAAAAACCGCGAAACACACTTTCGCTAAACTCAAAAACTTCAGACTATGCGACCCAATCACAGCACGCTACACCACCCCTGCTTCTAGCCAGCCTGTGATTGGATCGCGTCATAGTGAAAGTAGAACAATGGCTTTTCCATTGTTCTACGCTCCAGAATACTATATAAACTGTAGTACTCTCAAAAAATTCATCAGATCTCATCGTGTTCTTCTCAGAACACGATCTTACATGTGAACACTCAGATCCTTCCGAGGAGTCTGAGTTACAACCTTGTTTTGTTACTATCTCATTTACCAGCAGTAGAAATACTCCAGAGTCAACGACTAAAGCCGAATCTAAAATCTTAAATTCAAACTTTGTTCTTTTTTCTTATTCTCAAACATCATCAACTCGCCTCCCGTCAGGGAAATAGCTAAATAGGGGAAACCCGGCGAGCTACTACCTTCACCGCCTCCCGTAAGGGAAATTCAGTAGGGTAGTGGTTACCCGGCTGACCCCTGTGCTATATGCCGGGGAGGCGAAACAATCAGCAGCGTCGAGCGGTACGGCGACTGCAAAGAAAAGTTAGCCGTGAGTTGCGGAAGTCTACGGCCCATCATTCTGGGGCAAGCTTGAACGGACCTTCCAAGGACCAAACTCCGTCTCCGCAACTTTACGGACCTTTTCAGGGCCAAACTCTGGCACCGTGCCCGATGTGGCGAAAACCTACACCCATTACCGCCATACCTCTTCCTTATTCTTACACCATCCCCAACCTCCCATATTATGATCCCCGAGCCCCGTACTATTTTTACTTTTAACCTTTAAAGCCCGACTCTTCCACCATTCCCCGCTCCAAAAATCCATCACCGGCTAGACAGCCGACGTACACCACCACCTACTTTGCCTATTCACCTCATAACACCAGAGCGAGCCTACGTCAAAGTTGCGAAAAGGAAACGCAAATGCGTTGGTACCATGTTTATAATAGTAGAGCAAAATATAATATTATTATTCTTATTGTATTCTGGTCATCAATTTTAGGTGACCATACTAAACGTTAAGACATTGAAATATAGAAAATCTTGAATTAAATATTAGTTAAATAGACTAACGATTCCTAAATCTTTTAAGAGCTTTTATGGACACTTTAGATACTTCAGCAATAGTTCTTGTCTTGATGTACCTCGAATGAAGTGTGTTGATTTGGTTAGGTCCAAAAGAACGTTAAAAATATTTTACTAGTTATATTTGACATTATTATTTTTGTCATATATGTTTATTTGGTACTATAAATTAATGTGTATAAATAGTGATCACGTTTCTTAAATTTAGTGGGTGATATATCCATTTTAACTTGATTTTCTGGAAAGGTGTTAACTGGAAGGCTGTTACTTATTTGATAAAAATCATTGCTATATTAAAGGTTCTTTAAACCATTAAAACTAATATTCCTGACACATCTAGGCTTTTACGTTCAAATACTCATTAGGTTTAAATATTGAAATCACTAGGTTGTATTATGTTCTATATAAGTAAATAACATATAACATTGAAAATAGTATTTTTAATACGATGAACCGTTAATCAAATGCGCATAGAAGAGAAGTATAATTTTACATCATGATCATAACAAGGATTATTTGTATTTTAGAATGAAAAACGAAAAAGAAAACATATACATAAAACCAAATGAAAAATGCACGGTTATAAAAAAAACAGTTAAACTGTAACCGAACACACGAAACACTTCAATAAATTATGGGGTCAATCACTGACTGGACCCATTGAATTTAATTCAAACAAATTACAAGTCCGCAAACCATTTACCAGACGTTTATGTCAATCAATTGTTGTGGCACTAGTGGTCTTTAAATAACTGTTACTGTAAATAACGTTTAATCTCAGTTATCCTTGGTAAAGTTACAAAACGTATTTTGAATATATTGGATTACAATGTTTCTTCTAATTTACACTCAAATCTAGAGCTAAATATACAAAATATTGTAAATATAAAAATATTTAAAACTATTAAAAAAATATACTTATAACTTAAAGGAATTTTTTTTTATGAATCTGATATTTAGAGACCACTTCTATATAGGTTCTAAACATTTGGATAACTATGTAAGTTCAAAATGTGCATAATCTGTCTCTTATTTATTCAGTAAAACAAACTTCCTACTTTTAATACAAATCGGTAAAACAGTTAATTTAATAGGAGTGTTATGTGTATAAATTATAGAATTTACATGTAAACATCGGAAAGATGTAAAGATGTCGTACTTCAATCTGTTATAATAGAACGTCATTCCTTTGACTTTGTATTAAGTTCTGTTATTGCTAAAAATTCACATTCATGAATCGCTTGCGAACGCAAGATAAACCAACTTCGAGAGCAAAGTAACGTGATTCTAATTTGAAACCTGTAAAGTTACATTTATTGTCGATATTCTATTTCTCAACACAGACAAAATGTAACACAGGTATTCCATTGTCTGTCGAAAATTATATAATCAATATTTTTATTTACCGTTGGCAATGCAAGGCACTTACAACAAACATTTGCTACAATGTTGCACAAACGTTATCATACACACCCACAACCACAAGAATTGACTTAAGAAAATATGTATTAGCATTTCTATTTATATTACCATTCCTGATTTTCCTTTAAGATATCAAATAGACCATGTATTAGATTTGAAGTATTTCTAAACACTTATAAAAATACGTTAGTGAAAAAAGTGTTAGAGATTAATCAACTTCACTTTTGTCAAACCTTCACTAAGGTCGTGTCTGAATTGTATGGTCTGAGTTTTCCGATGTTGAATTTTATATATTAGATATCTCTTATTTTCTCCTGTATATAGTCCAAAATAACGTTCTTGAATATTTATTATTTTTTCATTTTAAATAATTAAACAGATCATATAAAATCAATAATTTTATATTGTGTACTTTAAAACCTCTAGAACCGATCCTTTTAAAATAATTTATGCAATTAATCCAATAGAGCCTATAAAGAAAGATTGTCTTGTCAACACGTTTTAGTAAAACAATAACTCTTCATATGAGAAGTTAACAGGCGAATACAATACAAAAAAATCATATTATAGTTGGAATATTTTTTGCACTGAATTCAAATGATATGCTCCAAACCAGAAAAAATTCATAAACCATATTAAATCACATTCTAATGTTACGAAACCACCAATTATGGTTATCCTTAACGTCCTATTACTCAATTGTATCAGATGGCACCGAATCCAGTAGGACAACGTGTTTTGTTTTATCGGTTTTTCATATTGTTTTGATTCTATCAGCTTTTTTATCATTCTTCTAGCCTAGAACGCCGCTATTACTACTACCGTGACAACCAATAATACAAATGCGAGTTCCAGGATAGCCAGTTTTAAGGTTACAAAGATAATTGTGCAATAGTAGCACAGAAAAGGTAGAAACTCCAATAAACATAAATGTTAAAAAATATGAATATAATATGTGAATTATTTGCATGTAAGTAACTTGACAGTCTTAGAAAATCATGTTATATAATATATCATCTCATATTCTCCAAATCCAATTAATTGTATAAAATAATTAAGTCAGAACAATACAATTTAATTAAGATGGAAATTGATTTACTTCATCAATGTACTGAAGAGTGCAAGTTGATTACATTGTGAGCTTGATAACATATACATGAATTCAGCTTGTTCTACAGACCTTTATTACAGAATAACTGATTCCCATTCTGTTTAACTATGAATTAAATCATGGGAAAGTAACTTGTTAATAAATAATTCTTTAAACTATTATTTTATCGCATTATTAGGTTATTATTTATAAATCTAAAAACAAAATAATATGCAGTCGCCATATTGTAGAAACCTCATTGTCATCACATTTTTTACCACTAAATACACAAATCATGTAAATAATACAGAAATATGACATACAAATATAACATGTAAAGTTTACAATTGTAAAATTTGAGTAGTGTTTCATTTTTAATTACATTTAATGAAATAAGAATTCAGATACAGTCACGTTTTCTTCAAAAATAAAAATATCCGTGTGTTATGTTGTTGAAAGTTTGAGACAAGATCATTAACTTAATCATTTGACCTACATGTAATCATACTTCTATATGTCTCAAACACTATTTTGTGTTACATGTTAATAATTTTTTACAACATAGTTCTAGATATAATGACGTTTAGGAGTGAACAAAACTTTATTATACAGAAAAAACCCCTATTATGAAAAAGTAACAAAATTGGTCATAATAAATATTTGGGAAATTTATACATCAACAAATATCACTTTTGGTTGTAAATAATAAATAAAACCTCATACAATATTATGTATTAAAAGGTTATTTTAGATGTAGTAGTTAAATACGACGACTTTTGTTAATAAGTCGTAAAGTAGGTTTAGACAACGTGTTGTTGTTTCTATATAAATACATGACATAGTATTTGGTTAATAATGATTTGGCTTTCAAGATTATGTATCACTGAAAGTCCCAAAATTGTCTCTTGAACCGAGTTATAATAAATATAACTTATTATTTATTTTATAATTCGTATTCTAGTTTTGTAATATTAATTATCTCTTCTCACTAGTCAAGCTTAATATTGATTTATGATGACGTCTTTGAAACTAGAAATTTTAGAAATAATTATCTATGAAACAAATAAGTAAATGATAATTTAAAAATTGAAAGAAACTTCAAAATATAATTGATATCAAACACACTATTGTGATCTTTCTATTGAAAATTTGAGCAACTACACCTAAATATGATTTACCTCATTATTATTTTTTACGAAAAATTAGTTTTTTTTCATAATTAGCGTTCGATTAAATTTCTTGACTTAATTTATCGCGAGGTCTCATGAAAATTTTGTATTTGAACCATCAACGTAAGGTGTAGTAAGTTACAATCGCTAACGAATTTCGGTTATAAACACAAATATTTATAACATGTTAATAGTTTAGAAACAATATTTTAGTCCCGTAATTGCAAACCGACTAGAAGAAATTCAAAACTGCCTATTACGACGATTTGATGGAGTGATTAATTTAAGTTTCATTAGTCCATATACTGTTTTTCATTCCTCCCCAATTTAACAAAACAGTTTATAGGTAGATTATAATTTTCACTATAACAATATTATAACAATGTTAGGTCAGTTCAAGTTTTATAATTAATTAGTACACTTATTTAGTTAATTTGAGTTATTAAAACATGCAATACATATTATAGATTAACGCAGAAAGTTGTTATGTGTAATGTTATATCGTACAAGAAGTAAATGTATGAGAAATGACATCTTAAAACCCTAAGTAGAAACATAGAATAATACAAGTGTTTTCAAATTATCAAGTGCAAAATTTAGGAGAACAATAATAGGCTTATGCCTATTTTTTAAAACTTGTTGAATTACTATCTGTATTATAAGTTTCTCGTGTGGCGGTAGCCATTAATAATTATGCAAACATTTTCTCTAAACTATGTACTGTATTTGGAACTCAATACAACGACCAACTAACAAGCTGCCTGCGGACGTGTGCGACAGTGAGGTCACTCAAAACAGATGGCGTGCGGCTGTTTTTAAAATGTTACGTTACAAGGGAACTGCAATGAAGTTTTTGTACAGAGCCGTACGTGATGATTTTGATACGAGTTAAATTCGGTATTCTAAATAAGTACTAGAAGAAATGTTACATAGAAGCTATGATTTGAATAAAAAATACATAAAATGTTTAATTAAAGCAGGCATAAGGGTAAAGATTCTGCAAGAAATTTCTCTTAGTTTCTTTTTTTATACAAGAACAAAATGTAAGAAGAGTACAAATATGTATAAGGAAAATATGAACGAAATTATTCAGTTAAGTATCTAAGTTAATGTTTTTAATCAATAATGTTTGTAAATAACGCTAATAATGATTTAGATATTACACATGTGACAATAACATTTTAACACAAAATATCCAATTTATTTTGGCATTTAACTAAGATTTGAGTTTTATCGTCCAATAGTATCAAATGTTTACTAAAAAAATGTAAACAATTGTTTACACACTAATCAAATAACGGAGTTAATGATAGACTATTTAATGGCTTTAGGTATGTTACATAGTATATATATATATATATATATATATATATATATATATATATATATATATATATATATATATATATATATAATTATAACATCCTGCATAGTTTTATTAGGGAACAGTGATAATTGATTAAGATTTCTAAATTTAAATGTTATTGATTAAACAAACATAACTTACAAAATATTACAAATTTATGTAAACACAAAATCGAATATATATATAAAATATATATATATATATATATATTTCCAATAAATTCATATAATACAAATACATTTTATCGTATTTTCCTAATAGTTAACTCTTATAAAGAAAATGACAGGTAAAGCTTGGATGTGTACAATCATTTATTTCTTTGAGCTATAAATACGCGTATATATATAGTAAGTAGAGTGTCCGCCACTATAGATCCAACATGGCGGCTGTACCACGTGACCACCCCACCTCCCCCTGGCCCCTCCCCACTTGGCCCCTCCCCCTTGCCCCACCACCCCCACCTCCCCTCTGGCCCCTCCCCCCTTGGCCCCTCCCCCTTGTCCGCCATTTTGTTGCCCCCCTCCCCGACGCCATTGCCCCCTCCCCCTTGGCCCCTCCCCGACGCCATTTTGTTGCCCCTCCCCCTTGCCCCCACGCCGACGTCATTGCCCGACGCCATTGCCTAATGCCCCCTCCCCATTGCCCCCACCTGGGAGACGTCATTGTGAGACGCCATTTTGTTACCCCTTGCCCAGCCCCTCCCCCGCACGCCATTTTGTTGTTTTACCCAATCCTTGCCCACCACCACCACCACCACCACCTGAAAGACGCCATTGTTTGCCCCCTCCTGGATTCGAACCTGTGAAGTTAAGATTTGAAGGCGGACACGTTACCTACTTAGATATGATGCATAGTATTACAAGTTGTATATATTTTAACGTATTATATGACGTTTAAAAGAATAGTTATATTAAAAAGTTAAACGGTACGCTGATCCGTAACGCGAGGTGTACCGAGTTTTTCGCGCGCGCGCGAAAAACTCGCGTACACCTCGCGTTACGGGTACAGCCTGTACTTTCAATCATAGGCTCATTTCAAAATAAAAATTCTTACCTGTAACAAACCATATGATAGAAATAAGTTAGAAGTGTAATATGCGTGTGTAGTAATAATATTTGTAACGACAGAATAAAAATAGACACAATCAATTAAATAAAAACATACTCTCCTTCCAAGCGTTTGGAATGACAAATAAACTGTCACTTATATATTCAATCATGTCCTCAACAGTACAAATTACCTGTGAATAAAAAAAACTAAGTATGTAAATATTGACATTAATCGTCGGCAATTACCTGGAGTTCAGCTAATGGAAGATACAACCGTCAATCTGACAATGTATTGTTCTCAAGAGCGTAAATCAGAATGATAAAGAGTAATGTGTATACAAAACTAATCATAGTCATCAACAGCTCAAAGTAGAATGATGAAGTCGGAGTCAAATATGCAAATTTTGAACATTCGTCAACAGTACACACAGCCTGGGTGACAAAAAGATATTTTCTCACCAACACAAAGTAGAGAGATTTAAATAATTGCTAGTTATTTACGATTACAAAACAATCTAAGGTCAAGTAGGTCAAAATGAAAGTTCACATAGGGCAAGTTAACAATAATAATTTATTTCCTCTTAGGCAATCATCTCCGACAACAATAAATAATTGCCAATTAAACACTTTACAAGTCAATCAAGGAAATCGTGAATATGATAAACTGCGAATAATTTTGTAATCTAACGGAACTAAAATATATGTTAATCGTTATGCATGGAATAAATGTATGCATTGAGTTTCGGGGTCGGCTATAACTTATCCATTATTTCACAACGCTAACACTATAAGTAGTGTCGGTTAAGACTTCAATTATCACAGTTAGAGCGAGGATGTCTTCCAAACGCAACCAACCTTGTGAGAGGCATTGGATCAATGTTAGGATGATGTCATCCGACAACGATGGAGTGCTTCGATACATCGCAGAGAATGCTGAAAGGATCCGTGGACTTGTAGAGAGGTTAGTTTGGTGTTTACTGTCTAAGAATATTAATATTTCTCTCTTGACCAACTTCTGATCATTCAACATTTCGACTGATATTTTCTTTATTT